>BOPP01000013.1:652768-667648 GCA_017312745.1 Gryllus bimaculatus
TGCCGCCCCCGCCAGAGACGCTACGCTCCCCCCCCTCGTCCCACTGGCCGCGCCTGGAAGGCACACGGAAACTGGTGCATGGACACGAAATGTTTCCTAGGTTTTGACAAAAGAAACACACAGTGCTGATGTTAGAACAACACATATTTTCTCGCATTGTGTGTAACTTTTGCAAGTTTTGAAAATTCAAAGTTCTGTATAAATCGGTCTGGGTTTAGTTTTATAAGATTACTCCGCACTATCCGATAAAAATATCGAAGAACAAAATAGATCCGTTTTTAAGAAACTCTTGATTTTATAAATATTTCTTGTTCCACGCAACACTACGCAAACATTATTCATTTTTTGATTCTCTCATTTAAAAATATAATTTTTTTAACAAAACCTTTATCTTCAATATTGTACATACCAGAAGTTGCCGAAAATATTTTTACGTTTTCGCAGCTAGCATTGTTAATAAACCTTTTGCCAAATTTGCCATTTACTACATATAGGAACAAGAATTATCCACCTTTACTGTATTAGCAACGTATTATACGATTTGTTCTGCCGAAATAAGGCTATTTTTAACGAGAGCATTACATATATTTCTCTACACACGTATGAAGAATGCGAAAATGTAAAAAAGGCTTTGTGCATAATTTGTTCTTCAAATCTTGGTATTTCCAAAATGAATGTACATCATTACCATGATAGCTTTAAGAAGGGTTTACAATAATTATACAAAAAAACCTACTATTTTTATGACGACTCACTGAGGAAAAGAGGAAAATACATGTAGTAATTTTGCTACTCTCCAGTATCATAACCTTTGATGTCTAAAGATATTGTTTCGAATATACGTCTAATTATCTTTGAAATAAATCCATTAGGTATTTCATGTCACATAATAAATGAACGACTAAGGTGACTCTGGGAATCAAATGATGTCACTGCATTTGGCCGGGTGGACCTAGGGTTCGAGTCCCGACCGTGCATTTTCGTCACTAGCTAGATAGTTACGTCGAGTTCAGCCACTGTCTGGAAAATAATTCTAGCGACCGTTTGCTCTAATCTGTAGTTTTCCGTGATTTCTCCGACCATCAATAGGCGAAAGCTGAAGCAGTTCCTTAACAAATGGGACACGGACCGCGCACGATCATTGATTCCTCTTCCTTGTTCTGTTCTAACCCCTTACTCACACACATGCACTTACATACACTACAAAACATGTCGGGAGACTAGACGAGAGCTTAGATTTTGAACCATCAGTGTGGTGCTCCGCTGGTGTGAGGTAACTGGGGAAAACCTCGAAAACAGATGTGTAGTTTGACGCCGATCCCCAGCAACCAGCGGGGAAAGGACACCGCCACCTCCAGTGATAAAAACGTGCATTCTACTTACAGTACTAATGATCGTATCATATGACGATTCCGGATTTACGAAATAAACAGTCACATAGAAAGTGCGAAAAGAAGAAGCACGCGACATAGAAGAACTCTGATTTGTTCACCTTATAATATTCACATGTCTTCAAATTTGCTGGTCTTCTCATCTGTTTGATCTGATTTGTATAACCACACTTACTGTTCATTTAATTGGAGCAACGGCGAAAGACTGGAATTGTGACCCCTTATCAAGTAAAATAAAGTCTCATACACGTAATCTTCTGGCATTCTCTCCGCATTATATTTCGGTGGTCCGTAGTTCCTAGGTGTAGTCCTTCTAAAACAGCCAATTTACACGCGCCCTGCTTCATTCCGTCGGTTTACGCAGCTCGACTCTTCTTTCATTGCGTGGCGACTATCTAGGCAGCCCTGTTGTTTATCAAAATGTGTGACTACTCCGAACGGAACATGATTTTGAAATGTCTGTTAAACTTCCTTTATGCCCTTTGGTTTCGTATAGTAGACATTATTATAAGTTTTGTAATGAAGTTCTTTACCGTAGTAGGTGCGGTAAAGTGATGGTTTACGAGTACGGTGGTCCACCACGTATTTTGGTATTCTTTGTTCCAATGAAGATACCACTTACAAATATCAATTAACTTGATTATTATTTTCTGATATAAAGCAACAACATTACTCCTTATCTTTCGTATCCATCGTTCATCGTCCGTATCATAAATAAGAATAAAACAAAACACACGCCAATGCCCCCCTGCCCACCCCCCGTTTGCAGACCTAAGCTTTTTGAGTCAATATTCAGGAGCCCAAACCTTCAAACGTGTGCCCAAAACCGCACTTAACGAGCAAGATTATTCCATTGTGCGACCCCTCATTATGTATGCTTTGTACCTCAGGGCTTCAGAAGCTCAGCGCTAATGCTAATAAGAACTGTATTGTCGTCGTCAACAACTCTCACCCTTCACTGCATAAGAATAGGAGAGTACCGTGATAAGCCCCAATAGCCACAACAAGTCCTTAGCTATTTGTAAATGCCAATACCTCAATTTTACACTAAGTATGGTTTATCTCGTTATTGAATACGTCTTGCTCAAACGTATTGTGGCTGTAACAAGTTTTGGTAGACATGGGTTTCATTTTACTCCCCAAACTTTTTATAAATATGACCAAGTCATACAAAGAAACAATATAACACACATTTTCAGCAGAATAGATAAATTAACATGTTAGAAAAGTTGGAAATTTATTGTGGGAAGTTTGACTGATTTATTTAATGCAAGATCTTCAATCGAAGGATCGTTTTGCATCTTCTTTTCTGAAAATATCTTGGCATTTTCGGGTAGAAGGTTTTTGCTGCCATAGGAGTCACCTCTCGTCGATTGTCGGGAGAGTTCAGATTCAACCATGAGCTATTTTTGGGTTTTGATGCAGTCCACTCTCGACGTTGAGAGCAAAAGAACCCATCCACCTGACGGCTAGACAGGGAACCTTTTCCATGTACGAGACTTCACTTCTATGGCGGGAAGGCGCGGTATAAGTCACACAATAGTCCAATTCTGAAAAGAAAGCTAGCAAAATACCCTTTTTCACTGAAGTGAAAATCAAAATTGTATTTTTTTGAATTGTGGTGTTGGCGAATTTTTAACATCAGCTGAGGGTCGTGTTGATTCCTTTTCCCGTTTTTTAGAAGAATTTCAGACGGATGCCCAAGCGCTAATTTAAACAACACGCAGGAAGATGTGCCAAATATTTAGTTAACATTTTTACAGTAAAGGCACATTTTCCAAAAACTGTGCTTCAATGAGTAGTATTACTTTGTGAAAAAGTTGCGATGAAGATTTTCTGTACGAATTATCACGTGCGTTGCCAGCATATTTCAGTTACTTAATTGGCTATAAATCTCGATTATCGCCTCACACTTAACCACAGTTCCTTTAAATTACTTGATAACATTTGTGACTGCAATTTGTTTCAAATTTCGAGACTTACTAAATCTTTAATCTATTATTATCTTCTGAAGATACTAGATAGCAATCTTAGAAATATAGAATTAGCGATAGATGTACAGTTCTTCACGTTAAATATTGCATAAAAAACGTATTTTTAGGAGAAAATGAGCGATCAAATAAAAAATAAGATAGAAGCAATATAGTGCTTGAGAATGCAAAAACGAAGAGATAGTGAGAACTACTAGAGTTACTGAATACAGAGACGAATCTACGATATGGCCGACATGGCACGAACTCTGGACGACACTCACAAGGGGCGCTATTTTGTTTCGACGTTTATATAAAGAAGTTGAATGAATTATTTTTCAGTATTTTTTTCCGTGTATAATCCAACTTTGATCACGCGTGTATTCTGATTCAACATGTGAAAATACCTTTTTGTGGGGGGGGGCAGCATTTTAGCTGAATCCCGATTTTTATCCCCCAACATTGTTAGCCCTGGGGGTATGGATGATGAGATGATGATGATGATGATGATGATAGTGAGGGATGACATAGACATCCACAAATACAACCATGCTCGAGGCGGGACTCTGTCGATAAGGCACGAGTCCTAACGATCTCCATCTGAACGGCTATTTTTCAGTTGTGGAATTAAAATTTACACAAAATATGAAATAAAATAAACAGTCGAATTTGTTCCGAGTTAAATTATTTTTGAAAATGTTTGAAAACGAGCAGAATATTATTCACACTAGTGTATAAACAACTCGTACTTGCTAAAACAAATAACAACAACCTGAATTTGAAGTATTCTGACAGAGGCACACATTCTATGCTGGCTATGTGCCCTTGATTATCCATTAAATATTGATATTTGTCGTTAGTTGTACGTTTCAAGAGCAATGCCGTGCATTTTCCCAATGCCTCGTGAATTTTGCACTATCCCCTTTGTGTGTTCCCTTTTAGTGCCAGGCGGCGAGGGTAGATTACGTAGTCGGAGACCTCACTGATACTGCTCGTCTCTAGGACACCATTAACAGCACTGCCACGTGGCTCAGATGTCAAGTACAAAGTACGCTGGTATGCTGTATAGTTGCCGGGAACGGTCGGTATTGAAATAAGGTGGATTCTGCGAGGGGATTAGAACGCAGCTCAGGTAGTATAAGGAATACATTAAAAACCAATGGACAATCGGTGGGAACTTAAAAAGGATTCCAATACCCACTTAGTCAGAAATTGCTTTTTTCCAGCAGAAGAGCTTCTTATGTCTTTAAATACATGACTAAGCACGATTTGAAAAAAAATATAGTTTTTGCGATTCAATAACTTCTTGACTCAGTACTTTTTGAAAATATTTTATTTCCATTTATATCATTGGATTATTTAACTAATTATAAGCACGGATAACTTTGGTATAAAAAATCACTTGGTTTTGAAATTAATCTCTTAAATTCTTTACGGATGTGGTATGATACGGATATTGGAAAATTAATAGGTATGCTGCTTTCAATTGATATCGGTTGATATTAGTCCACGTACGGGCTCATTGTGGCCCAGTCACATTGAGTTGTAAAAGACGTTATTTGACTTGAATACAAACTCATTAGCATAAGCATCGGTAAACTGCGTACTTTCTTAACAAAAAGTATCAAATTTCGTATTGGAATAATCATGATGACTTGAAATTGTATCCTCTTAAACAATCAAATAAATTTATAAATTAACGTTTACATGGTAATGTTAATTTCCATGGTGTTGATTCCTTTTTTTGTTTTATTTTCTTTCCTCTATTTCTGTCGTTCCATTTGAGTTTTCTATTCTACTTATGCGCTAAATAGTTACACTAAATATCATTCATGCTTTGATAATTTTCAGATACATTTTTGCTACGTGACTCGATAATTTATGGATACTTTCCTGAACCCTAGAGGCATTACATATGATGCCTACAGGGGTAACAGAGTTTGCTCAAGTATCTCTTTTGGAAGGATACAGAAAGGAAGGGAAGATGCATGGTGTTATATCCACACGAAGGAGTTCAGGGAAAGAACAATAGGTGCACAGATATACACGTGTTATATTAAAGAAACGACTACAAACAAAATATAAATATATACAAGGAGACACGCTGGTCTAAATTAACAAGGCTTGGTTGAGTGGCTCTTGAATATTCTGTGGTGTACTAGGAGGTACTAGGAGATCGCACTTTGCCCCTTTTGATAGAGAAGAAAAAGCTGTAAAGGCTGCACCTGCGCGTTGAGGGACAATCTGGGATATTCAGGGACAATCTGCGCTGAAAACGAATATTATGCATTACGTGTTTTCGAAAATATTGATTAATTCCTTTTTTTCGCAAAAAATAGCATTAAGACAAAATCTGATTTCCTTACTACTTGATCTTTGAATGTGTTTGACCCAAAGAGAAAGGGCAAATTGCATTTGTGGCTCATGTGTGACGATGTAAGATTAAAGGGAAATGGCGCATCAATGTGAATATTCATCACAGATATCACATCAAACCTGTGCTACAGAAAGGCACAGACTTTCTAGTATACGTTATTTTCATTTTATCTTCAGTGTGAGCTTTTCGGTTTGGCACCACTTCCTTCCCAGCGGTTGGCAATTGGCGAATAAAAACCTACTGGTTACATCGTGCATAGCGTTTGACCTTTTTTATTTCTTTATTTAAGGTAGCATAAACTTGGAGTCTCATTAGCAGCTGTTTTATTGATTTTTACGTTAGGGTGTTCGTGAGAGTAGTCTGTTGTCAACAGGACCACCAGGTAGCATTTCCGCGTACGCGCCTCTTTACACGCATTCCTATGTCACTACATAGCGGCCAAAATTAGGAAGGAATTAGGACAGTGGTTGAGTTTAGGACTCTTCATAGAGGTTGGACTATCTCCTGTAAAGCAGTAAAGCTCATTTCGTCGCAACAAATTTCACACTAGATTGTCCAGGAATCAAACCCAGACCTTCTTGGTGACAGGCAAGCGCAACTTGTGCTAAGTCACTAGTTGGCTCCCGTTTCTCTTTCGGCATTTGCCCACAGATAAGCATCTTTGCGCTTTCCGAACATCATATAGACGTATCTCGATCATATACTATCTTAACATACTTGTTCAATTGTCCTTCCCTCTATCTGTGTGCTTGTTTCGAGGATTTGAGTGCAGGGATACAGTTCCTCTATTACGTAGATTGCATACACAGTTGCTTGCCAGGCCAAATGATTAGTCAAGGTTTAGGGAATAGGAATCTCTCGAGGGACTACCTCCTCCCACACGTCATGAACGCAAGTTAAAGCAGCCTTACTTTATAGGTGTTTTGAAACTACGGCCTCAAGTGTTCAAGTTCTTGGGTTCGCTAACCCCAAGCCCCTGCCTCACGAGGTAGAAACACTTGAGAGTACAATTGGCAAACATTTTGCGGTTATGTAACAGAAAATTGTTATAATATTACTAAACCTGACCTTTTTGGAAACGTGGGAGCTTCAATATGCTTTGTAATGTAGAATCTATGCATCTGAATAACTTTCACATAACCTGTTACCATAGCAACAAATAAACGAAATTATAGAAAATTAGTAAAGTGTATATTTTTAAATATGTATCATTTGTTTTTTGACCCCTCCCCCTTAGTGTACCCCTATTTACATGAAAATGGATAAATTCACTATTGAAATCATGAGCATTGATTATGATTTTAAGACGTGAGTCGTGATATTATGATTAACTTAATTTCTGCAATTGCTCATTCACTGGATGCTACAACAATATATACAAATATATTTATAACAAACACTAAAATCAGTTATCAAAACTGTTGGAGTTATGTTCTAGTCATAGGTGCCTTAAATGCGGAAAGGGGGTAAAAATTGTAGTTCATGTAATTAGTTTATAATGTTCAGTTTTATTTCATGAGTACATATTTTGAAAATGAACTTCGTTAGAAACGAGATTTAAAATTTGTACGAATGCAATAAAGCAACATAAATGAGTTGCATATGCTATTTTTTGTATAACAGCATTATACATTTATAAAAGAAGCAAACTTAATTCTGCGAAACAACTTCCTTGTCACATCTCGGGTATTTCACATCTGTGTGAGAAAACGGCTGTTCCGTTTACCTTTACTTCTCCTTACGATTCTGTAGCTGCAATTGCCTGAATGTGTGACGGCGCAATCATTCGTGGCGTAAATGCTAATACATCGTTATTTGTGCCGTAAATGGCTATTTATGAACTGTTTTATTCAACAGAATAGATCGTTCACAATGCTGGTATACACAAAGATAATTTTTATTTTGTTAACTATGACCCTGCTATGAAAATAAAAATTAAAATAACTATTGTTTTGAGAAGAAGATCTGAGTTATTTTCATTCCTATTTCCACGTTATAAGACACAAGACATTAAAAAGGAAATATATTTTTTATTTTAATTTGATGCCGAGAAAATATCAAAAAAAGTTTTTGTTAGTACGAGGGTTGCCATTTATATTTCAGGATTAGAGAACAAAAACAAAAATTAATCATCGAAAATCACTTTATTGTTTTTCAAAATATTCCCCATAAAGATCTATACACTTTTGCATGCGTTTGAACCAATTGTTGAAGCACTTTTGCCACTCTGTGGTATCTCCAAAACATGCTTTCTAAATGCAGCAACCACTTCTTCAGGTGTCGAAAAACATTAAGTTTTTTTCAGTCAAAACCTCACAGTTTTTTTTACGTACGGGAATGAAAAGAAATCATTAGGTGCCAAGTCAGAACTATACGGCGGATGACTCATCAAATCGACGTTTTGGGTGCTAAAAAATGCAGTTGTTTGAGCCGATGTGTGAGAGCTCGTATTATCGTGGTGAAGAGTCGCCCGTCTTCGGTGGTTGGTTTTCCTGATTTCTTGGAAGACAGCTGGAAAACAAATCGTTGTGTACCGCACAGAATTGACTGTTCTGCGTTGTTCTAGTGGTACGGTTGCGACATGTCCAGTTTTTCCGAAAAAACAGGCGACCATCTGTTTGGAAGTGCTTCGTACGAAGAACTTTTATGGATTTTGCTCATCTTGAAACACCCATACAATCGACTGCTGTTTACTTTCGGGCTCATGCGCGTAAATCCACGATCCACCTGTCACGCTGTCATAGACGTGTTTCGAAGCACCTCGATCGTATTTGTTGAGCATTTCTTTCGACCAATCGACACGAGCCTTTTTTTGAGCTATTGACAAATTGTGTGGGATCCAACGCAAACAATTTTTTTGACAGTCAAATGTTAATGCAATATTGAATGTATGCTGGTCCCACTAATGTCTAAGGGTGTTTGAATCTCACGATAGGTGACATGACGATCTTGCAATATCAGTTTACGCACAGCATCAATGGTTTTCGGAACAACGACTACTTTTGGACGACCTTTGCAAAATTCGTCTTGGAGTGAACTACGACCACGATTGAATTCACCATACCATCGCTAAACACTGGCCCTTGAAGAAGCTTCATCGCAAATAATTGAATTAAGTTCATCCATGCACTGTTGCTGAGTTAATCCACGTCGAAAGTTGTAAAAAATAATCGCACGAAAATGTTTACGATTTAATTCCATCCTTGGGCCAAGATGAATCTTTTAAGTTACTGTTAACAACACAAATAGCGGTCGCATGTCAAAATTTTCTGAGTACGTTTAACCTCAAAACATCAAACTTTACGATAGAGCTGTCAGTTGCCATATTGCAACACCAGGGTTGTCAAATCCCGAAACATAAAAGGCAATCTTCCTATAAATTATTTAATTTTTCATATTTTCTATAATCGGAAAAGTTAATGTGAAGGGGACTAAAACCTAAAAAGGACATATTTTTAGACTCCCAGGGTTGGGGTAGTGGGAAAGAGGGTTACGAAACCTTTTAAAAAATATTGTTTTTACGTTGAAAGTCACGATTTTTGATTTTACGGAACATTTTAGCTCCAAACCTTTCTTTATTTTTTCTCAAGTACAACAATGTAGCTCTTTAAAAGAATGTAGAACCATTTTTTATTACAACTGCTGAATTCAAAAAATCGTTAATGTTTAAATTCATTGGACTCTTTCTACATCTACATTATCCAAGCTCAAATATTTTGTGTTGAAAATTTGTAACAGTACAGCTTTGTGCACACAGTACGTCTACGAATGCATGCTTTGGGTATTTGACTGGCTCAGCGGTATGTCCGCGCAAGCGCGCTCGATCGCAGCGTTCGATGCAGCAATCGATTTGAGATTCCTACGATGCAGCGCGGCAAACTAGGAAGTCCAGTATCTTCTGTTTCGAGAAAGCGTCGCGGGAAGTGTGAAATTTGCTTCCGTTGGCACGAGTTAACAGAATTGCAGCTGGACGTTAATTACTGATTAATAAGAGGTAAGAATCAATTCGACATATATATTAAATAAATATGAGATGATTGTGAACGTGTTTTAGAATTGAAATTTGATGAAAATAGTGTGACAATGTGTTTGTTTTGCGCACGTTGCACAAATAAAATGTTGTGAATATGATTAGATCAGCCATTATGTAATGTGTGCGAACCTTTTCAGCTTTTGAATTGAGGACTAGATTAACACAACAATCATCGCAACCACAATAATAATTGTTAATGTTTGTTGCCAAGAGACTAAATTACTGTGAGGAAACAAAGAGTCGGAGACGACCGCATTCGGAAGCCGTGAGAACATCGAATTTCTTCCCTGGGGTGAGAATGTTCTTTTCTACAGCTAATTTGTAGGAAACATTACCGCCCTACGTTAAAGCAAGGTGGACAATATTGTCGGAGTGTTGGATACTCGTGAGTCTGAACACGTGACAGCATTGCTAAGGTCCCATCCCCAAACCCATCGAACAGTTTTGTCGCTGTCTAATAAAGAGAAATAGTATATTGTGTTAAACTGGGTTAAAGAAAAATATTTATATAAAGAAAATAAGTTTATATAAAGTCTTATTTTTGTATATTAACAGAAAGATGTTATGACTGGTGAGATATTCGGGAGTCAATAGTGGCGACTAGCGAGACGATAGTTAGTATGTAAGAGTTAAAGTATTTAAAATGACTTCAAATGAAGTTTCTCGAAAACTAAAAAAAATTTTGTGAAAAAGAGCTTCAAATTTCGAATTTATAGTAGTGTGTATACGCCAGTTTTTAAAAACGGTTCCAAATCTTTCAAATAAAATTGCCATTTATGATGAGGTTTTACTAATCTTTAATAATTTTAAAATAACATTCCCGCTCTACAATAAGGAAACCGAAAATTTGAGAACATTTCAAAAAATATATGATTTTTTTTGAAACTCTCCTGCTCCTTGTGGTTAGGAGTTTTTTAAAGTGATAGCTGATTGGTGAAAAGAATTCAAGTTGCAATATTATATTATTATTTAACCCTCACCAACAATGGGAGAAGTACATGATGTATCACTACTAATAATTGCAAATAGATTAGTGAGAACATTCTTAATACGAAAAATTCTGTGACGATATTGACAACGCTCATACACTGTACTTATATCTGTACTTTTCTACTTTTTAGCTGCAGACTGCAAATATTTATATTTCGTATGCAAACTATTTTTGTTGGGCATATAAACATATGTTCTGGAGAATCTATAAATGTAGTGTTCTCTACGTTTGGTTCAAAATAAAATTACGTATTTATCTGCATTAATCATAAACGTGAATTACCCGTTCACCAGCATTTCACGGTGTTATTGACAAGTTATTGCCTGAAGCATCTATTTTTTTTTATATTACTGGTCCGAAGTTTCTCGTTTTCGTTCGTTCGTTCGTTTTTATTCCGCTGGCTGTGTTTTCTGGGAAACCGTACTTTTATCTCCCCATCTCCTTTTTGTGGTGGAGGAGGTTGAATTGGGTTCGTCCCACAGCCCTGAATCCCTTTCTTACTCGCTCTCTTTTCCACAAAACTTTCTTTCGCTGCTAAGGGCCGACACGGACCTTGCAGCAGAGGCGGTCTGAGCATCTGCAATAGGCGAAGAAGAGATAGTTTCATATCCAGCTCTCCTCTTTTTATTCTGTTCAGCTACCACGAAACGCATAACGAATCGGGGATTACATTACTTGATTCATATGAATCTTCAACGCTTGTAACAGTTTTTCGTTCGTCAATTGGGAGTGTATATATATAATATTAATTAAATTTGCTTATAATATTCAATAATTTTATGAATATTGGATAAAGGTTCTCTTTCATTTCCTACATGCATCCATTTGTATTAAAGATGTCCAAAAACCCACTGCTAACACTAAGGGAATGGATCTCTTTTTATGTACGATTACTAGCAAAGTACCGTGCGATGCATGGGTATATTTTTAATCACAATCCTCTATTGCAGGCGTGTCAAAATGCGCCGCATGAGATACCTACCCGACTGGAAAGCCCGGCGCTCCTGCGTGCACGCCGCCGCCGCCACCAACGGTCAAATCGGGGGAGGCGGGGGGGGGGGACGGCGAGGCGAGCGACAGTTAGTGGTGCGCGGAGAGGCCTAGAGTGAAGCACGGACGGGGCAGTGCTGCGTCCAAGAGATTTATTATCGTTGTTAAGTGCAGTTCGGACTGAGTGTGGCCGCTGAGTGTGGAACCAGGTTTCATAAGGATTAACAATCAGATGATTAGTGGAAGTAGAATTGCGCTCCAGAACTGATAAAAAAACCATTAAGACAGGAAATCGTGTGGCCGATGGGGCTCGTGTCATCATCTCGCCCTGTTATAATATAACAGGGGGCAGTACTGTACGGACATTCGCGCAATGTTGAGAAAGGTCGCTGAAAAGACTAGAACAGCCGACGAACATCAATCACGCGTCGTGCGTTCCAATACCCGTGAAACATTGTTCACACCGACTGGAGTGGACCCTGGCGAATTCATCGGCCGTTACGTTGGGACAGAGGAGTTGGTCGCCGAGGGAGGGCGAATTCCCGGCGGACTTCGGGGCAAACCGAAGATTGCCGAAGACACCGCTGCGCCCGATTCCACGACGGCCCCGCTCGCCTCCAGAGGAAGCAGGTGGTTTTTAAAACATCAAGGCAGCGTTGACCGTGCACTTGTTTCCAAGGCCTGCGCATTTCGATTTGTAAATACTATTTGTAAAGTGTGTTCTCTGATCATTAAAATATTTAGATGTGCAAAAGAATTTATAACGATTTTCTTCCTATGATACGCCAAATTCCTGTAGACCCATTCACGAAAATGTACCTGTCCCTTGCATAATTTATTTGTCGTGAAAGTACCGCTTCCCAGGTACGTCACAATATATTATCTCTCTTCTGTACGAGCAGCTCTTTTAACACTCAAGAATGTTTGTTTCTAAAATGAGTCTAAGAAGTTATGCAATTTTTGCACATTGAAGTAAATGCGATTAAGAAATCAAGATCCTTTTCATTCAAATTGTTTAATTTTACTCTTACCTGTTTAGTTCGAAAGTACTTTATGTGATCCCCTTTAATGGACGGTTTCGTTGCTTTAGTGGAGAGAATGCGAATTACTTTCTCTGAATTTCGGACAATAACTGTGTACTGACGTCACCAAAAGACTGTCATGAGCCAGAGATTAAGAGTCGTACCACCACTTCGACAACCATTATGTGCCACTTTTACTTTTAAATTTCGCGGCAGTTGCTGTGGACGCAATGACAGTTAACTCTGGGATGTCAATTGCCTTGGTCGCGACCTAGACATGTCTGCTGTATCAGACTAGTAAAGGAATGAATATTTATTGTGAACTCCCGCCCTATCCGGACTTGATCCGCCGTAGTCAGTCCCTTCCCTACCTCACTCCGTCTCTTGTTACCTGCACTGCTCTACCTTGTCCTTCTTCAGCCGACCCCACCTCCTCTGTCCTGCTCCACCCTGGTCTGCACCGCCCCGCCCCGATTTACATCACCCGGCTTTGCCTCGCACCAACATGTCGGGTTTGCTACGTTTACCGTTGCTACCACCATCGTGGTTTAGGACTGCTGTAAATAAATGCATTGATGCATTCTACAGGCAAACTTTCAGTAACAATTTGGACATTCAATTATTTAGATTTAGATTTAGATTTATTAAGTCAAAATTTATAGCGTAATTGCCCTATCTGAAATATTTAAAAAAAAACTGGTAGAGAATATATGAGCTTTAAAAACTGTTTAATTCATTTCGGTGAAATTCTTTCACGTTTTCGACATGATCGCAGAAGATACGATCACTTTCAATATGATCGCAGATATTGTAACTTCAATATTGTACTTTTACTATATAGTTTTCTAATATAGATTGAGTTCGCAGAAAATGCGCGGATTAGCAAAACTCGAATTTTTACAACGTCGTTCGATAGATACGAGAAGAAAATTTAATGAAAACGTTGTAGCATCCCTAGTTCGCAATAGTTGTCGCAGTGCGCTGCAGCAATAGTTATTAGATGACAGTAGCATCAACATCTCATAGTCTAATCTACTGGGAAGGCAGGAAGTTTCTCCTCCTAGATTCCTCTGTGGCTCCATGGCGTGGGCTGGTCGATATCACGAACAGCGTGCGTGGAGGCTGCGACTTGCGAGTGCCCTCACGGGCCGAAGAGGATACGGGGCAATATATCACCCCCACCAGCTTCTCTTCCTAGAATCATTACGTCGAAAGGGCGCCAATTCGCCAAGGCCCTTCAACAACCCAAATTCACGCGTCGCCTCCTTGCTCGACTACCCTCCTCCAGACTTTCCTCTGCCACCCCATTCGCCCACATGTTCCCGATGTCGCCCGTGCATATTTTCCGCCTTCGCACTTCGATCACGTTTCCAGCGTCTCCCAGGACACTGCTCCCGTCTTTCCGTCTCCGTTTTTTCTTATCCTCGGCTTTGCCCTCTGACCACCTCGTTAGACCAGGCACCGCCTTCGTGCCTTGCCTCCACGAATATCGTCACAAATTGCCGCGACAATCGCTTCACGGAATCAGTGACGCGGAGCGATTACACTGTCACAACAGGTTACTAGGTAATCGCATAAAAACAGATACTATTATGTTAACGAGGGAAAAATTCTGAGAAAGGAGACCCATATTAAAAAATGTATATGACACGAATAAGATATGTGCAAAACACTGCGAACAGTATTTTTCTTTTGATTCTAAACGGACGCTGAGATCATTTTACTGGAAAATATGTCTATTTTAAATTGTTTTTTCTAAGTAAGGTTTCAATTTAAGTATGTCGCATATTAATTTCTTCTCAACACAGCAGCGAAACGAAGCAATTTTTCTACATAATACTTCGTGTTGTAAGTCCTTTAAAACAAATAAGTAAATAATTCTGGCTTCTCTGTGTATTTAAATACATCATATTGTGTATATTGTGTGTACAGAATGGGCGAAAATCTTGAAAATTGAAAGCATGATCGTATTGTGAGTCTTTGATAGCGAAAAATTGGTCAGCGCAAAATTTCAAAAGTCCATCCATCTTTGTCTCTATTTGTCTGTCTGTCTCTGTCTGTCTGTCTCTGTCTGTCTGTCTCTGTCTGTCTGTCTCTGTCTGTCTG
>BOPP01000013.1:682473-704232 GCA_017312745.1 Gryllus bimaculatus
ACATCATTCCCCAATTTCCTTCCAAGTCCCCTGTACTTCTCTGCCCCTGCTACGTCACACCCACCCCTGCCTCTCCTAGGCCCCACCTCATGCCCCGCTTCCTATCCCATCACGTGCCTTAACACAATACATCGATATTTCCCCCGATTCCTGACCCGACCCCTGCCCAATTCCCCACTCCATACTCAGCTCCTCTCCTACCCCCGTCCACGGCTACACTCCTGCCACCACTCCTGCCCCACCTATGACCTCATCTCAGCCCCACCTTTGCAACCACACCTTATCCGCCTCTTATTCCATCCCGTGCATCATCCCCAGTCATGAACCATTGTCTCGACCCCTGCCTCACAACCTATCCCATCCGTACCACATCCCCATGCCCCGACCCCGCCTGCTCCTGCCTGCCTGTCACGCCACTTATCCCACCTCATGCTTCAACCCCGAGTGGTGATCACTGGGCCAACCCCTTTCCTTTATTTCCCTATTCCATATCGCCTCCTCTGCCTCCTCTCCTTCCTTTCCACGCGGCTTGGCCACAATTACGTGAAGCCCGCACTGCCGCATTCGCGCAGTTACTACGTGCCGCGTGGCCCTCTCCCTCGGGCAGCACCGCAGCATGCAGGGGCCCGCCTCTAAACAGCTTTTCGTCGTGTGGTCTGGATACAGAAATTCCCCGAGGGAAAAATTTATTCTAAGGTAGATCCTGATAATTGTTTAGGGAATTAAGATCCTAAAATTTAAGTTGTATTTAAGGGTAAAAAATTGATTTTCCACAAGTTCTTAATTTGTATTTTCTTTTTGATACTTGGCATATATTAAAACGGCTTTTATTATGTAGTCAGTAGGTAAAACTATTAACAAAAATTGGAGCAAAATCGTAAGATATATCGTCTTATGATTTGCACAGGAATATGCTAACATGATTTGCATTATAAACGCTACACCTATTTTAGAAATGCACAAGAAAACAATGCAGAATGAAAGGACTCCTGAAATCAACAAAGTGTATTTACTACTAGAAAACTCAAAAATATGAAAACCCAAAAACAACAATCTAACACTACTTCATATTAACACATAACTAAGTTATCGGACTTCAAATTAGCAGACAAATTTTTCCGATAATGTGCCTCTTCTTTGTTAAAAATTTAACAAAATTAAATAAAATAAATTATTATAAAGCCGCCAAGCCGCGTAATATATTATAAAATTTGAACTAGCTGAATCGTCAATAATTATTTAAATAGGAAAATATTTCCAATTATATGGTAAATATAATCTGCTGATACATAAAGTGATACATAATATTAATCTTGCGAAGGCAAGACCTTGTGTCAATGCTTTAGTTCGATAAAGTTAGAAATGCATTTTGTTGACTATATAAAGGTCCTCGATGTAGACACTTGGCATGATATGTTTTTGGCAATTATGATATAATGACCTAATGAAAAATAAAGAAGAATCCGATGGCTTTTCCCGACCTCGATAAAATGTGTCACCACTCTCTCGTCAGTAGGTCGCCATCCCGTTCAATCACTGGGCTATCGAGTGCTGAAAGCCTACTCTGCCCTGCTCCGCCCTTAAAGGGACTCAATGGCCGCCAGTAACTCGACCGTGCACGCGCTGCTGAGCGAGAGGTTATGCACGACGGGACTCCTTTCTTTTTACGCTCTCTCTCCTGCTCTAGGCAATCCATCTGCTCTTTCCACATAGAGGTTGCCTCAAAATACCTTCTAAGCTATGTGTAGGAGTCGAAGATATTCCCCTTTTCTGCAAGAAACATGTAAGAAATTTCATTGAACGTAGACACACATTTGGCCTTGATTGGTAGACTACTCGTCGTGGAGTTCGGAAGATCAATGAATACTCTTTGGCTGCGTCAGAACCCACCAAAAAGACGTGCATAAGGAACTTTCAGTGCGTGAATACCACATATATCATTCCGTAATGTGAAATTTCTCTTTGGATGCTTATTGGCAAAGAGTGATCATTTTCGATCAATCAGTGACGAAGTTCATGACACGCTTTAGCTTCAAAAAACGTTTATATAAGAAAGACACTTGTCTTTGTAGGCGTTTAGCCTGCACCTTCCTTGAAGGACCTCTCTCCAAGGTGGTGATGTGTCAGCACATACGTGCACTTAACTGTTTCTCAAGGTGGTATGAGGTAAAAAATTGTAAACTGCGCAAATAAAACCCTCAATTAACATTTTCTACCACTGTGAACAACGTAAATCCTTTTTGTGACGTCATAGTTGCCAATAACAAAACTAAATAATGATGGAAAGAAGAGGATAGAAAATATTCGGATGATAATATACGTTTAATTCTCCGTACGTAACTAAATTCCCAGGCAAAGTAAAGTTTCGTTTCTGAGCCTGTTTTGTTCCATATCTTAAGGCCTACTATTTAACACTTAACACATTTATTTAACGGCTTAACACGATTTCTGCGACTAGGCATTTCTTGCTGTCATTGCTCTCGTTATTGCTCGCTTAAAACTGCCCGATTCCATGAAACGCTGTCTTGCAGCCGGCTGCTCTGATTGGTAGTTTCCTACGATTTCTTCGATCAACACCAGAGGTCAATGCCAGAGCAATACCCTAATAAACTGACTACGGACCGCGCTCTATATTTACTTCCTCTTTCTCGTCCCTTTACACATACATACACACACTAACTCATCCATGCACTTCAATACCATACATTTACAATTTCTAGTCGGAAGCATAGCCCTTTGCACTTGTACGGTATGTCTGATATGATGTTTTGAAATTATTTTTCAGATCGTCTGTCTGAAAGCAGTGTGCAACAGTGTGTTGAAGTTCGTATGTTGGAAGGTATCTCTGAAATTACATAAGAAAATGGCGCCTTAACTCGAAGGGTTTGCGCCCTATGCACTTCCATCAGCTCGGCCATTGTTTCGCGGTCTCACGAGCAGACGCGTGATAATTTATTCAACTGGCATTGTTTTTTAAATACTAGTAAAATCGTTCGTTATTGATTTTGCTATAACTTTACAATGAAATAAGTATTCAAATAATAAATTCAGAGAATGACAATACATTTTCTTTCATATTTAAAATCTCGTTTAATCTGACCAACTTTAGTATTTATATTTATTCATTGTATAATTTCAAAAAAAAAACGTAAATACAATTAATAGAAAAACAGTTTCTCTTCAAATTTTGAGATTAAGATTGATTTATACTTATACATAATAACAACTAAATACAGTGCAAGAAAATAATTATTTAATTTTTAACATAAAGATCAATGTATAAAGAAACCATTTTTACATTAATATCTTGCTTGAATTTTTTTGTGTGTGAAAGAGCTCAAAACATTCAGCTGGGTGGAAAGCAAGATTGACAGGGCAAATTAGACAAGAGAACGACAAGAATTGATGAGATAACGCTTTGTTGGATGGAGATCTTATCGAGACACGAAGAACAGTAGTTGCATCTACGACTGGATTACAAAATGGTTGTTGTCCTCTGAGAGATGTCCTCTGACCTATAGGGCGAGCCACCTTCCTGAAAGCTCCGAGCTGACAGCCCTCGACGCCATGCCTTCTTACAGATGCCTTCCGACATGTAGGGCGTTTATGTTACCAAATATATACGGCTGCAAAGGTTTGGAGGTTGCTGCGGCTGGGGAGATTCTCCATCTTTAGGAGAAACCTGAACGAGAAAACCCCGCAAGCTGACATGTAGGACGGCGCTGCATATCATGTTCCAGCTAGAGATGAACGTGGCCACCTCCGGAGAAATACCATGAACAACATGTACATGACTATTGACCATACTCTTAGCCCTGCCGAGTCCGGAAACATCACTCGAAGTGATAATACAGGCATCGTCGAAGAAAGTGGAACGGACGCAGACGAGGGTCAGGAAGCTTGCATCGAGGCGCCCGGTTGCGGGACGGAAAGCACCTCCGTCCTCCTGGGGCTCCACCCTCCCACAGCTCACCTCGCAGCGCACCCGCGAACTGGCCAACAGCTCCCCTAGAACAAGGCTACGCCCCGCCGCGGCAGGCGAGTCGAATTTAACCCTCGTCTGTCTTTCACCGACTTTGGCCTCCCGCAGTGAGGAATTAAAGCCTTACGCCTTTGCCGTAAATCCCATGACAAGTTCTCACAAACGTTCATAGAGATACTCCCGGACTGCACGCAGCGGCTCCTATCTCTTCCTGAAATTTGTTTTTCTACAATAGTGGACTTCTGCCTCTCGCGCCGCCGTCCGGACGCTCAATATGCAGCTCTACACTGACACACAGTTGCCCGACTAATTGAAGGATTCACTTCTCAGAGTCCGTCGACGTCTCGTGAGACTGCTCAGCCATAACAATAATAATACTATAGCGAAACTTGCTTTCATGGGAAGCTCTAGGATCAGATGTTTACAACGTGTTATTTTTTGCGTTAGTCCCATCGAAAATGTAAGATACGCATGATATTATCGATATGGACTAAAATCATGCAATTTTCACGTATAAATGGACATATAAAGCCATATAAATGAATACAGCAAGAAAACTTGAGGGCGGTTCCTTTGATCTTCGAGAGTCGATGAAGGTATCCCGTCGCCATATTGAAATCAAGTAATCTCGATACTTACTCTTGAAGGTTTTCAAAAAAGTTCATAGAACAAATATATTCTAAACATTGATGCCCATTGAATTTTGTAATTGAATTGCACAGTCATGCAAGGTAAGAATATTTCAGAATACGTTTAGCATGTGACTCTCATTTATATCATTTACAGAAATAAACATTAGACAAGAATTGAGGAATATGATCATAATGACCTTCATGCATTATAAAAGGCACATGTGCCTTCGCAGTGTTCCTCTGTTTGCGTTCAAATTAGTGACTCAGGCCTGTCAAACTCCAAAGCGTCGGACCGATATAGGTGGCTCAGAGCATCGTTTGATGTCACTGAGAGCCTATGACCGGGAGCACTTCGGCCAGGGTTTGAGTCCCGACGGCGACCGAACTTTCGACACTGGCTACGGAGGTAGGTCGAATTAAGCCACTTTACGCGATAATTCTAGGTGGCAGTTGATCTGATCGGTAGTTTCCGATCAACACTACGAATGCCGGAGCAGTATCCTTACAAGCGGGCCACGGATATCGCGCGATCTTTTCTTCCCCTTTTTTCTTATCGCTATCCCTTACCTATACACACATTTAGACGCACTACACTACCACACATGTTGGGATATGGATCGGGAGCTTACAGCCTGTCCCGTATGGGGCAGTGCCCTGTTGGTGGACATACCTGGTTGGGGAAAGTGTGAGTCGACGTGTATGTCGGTGTCGCATCTTGCCATCCGGCGGGGGAAAATCACCGCTACCTCCCGCGATAATGTTCGTACTCTATACTCACAATACTAATGGCCTAAGCAGTTACTATATACTAATGAATTGCGATTTTCTGGAACCAATTAGAAGTTATGTCCTCGCTTCACTGTGCAGTTCGCTGGACTCCACTTGGGTATATATAATTGTGTTACGCGCCTGTGTTAATAAATTATTGACACACTGTATTGAAATTCTGCAAACTTTGTAATTATTTAGTATAAAAATATTCATTTATATACTATTTATTAGAAATTACTCTACGGTTACATGAAAAATTCATTTTATTCGTAGTATAAAGTTTTGTAAAGCTGCAACAGACTTTTATAATTTATTTTACACGTGTAATGAATACTTAGGTTGGTACGATTTCATAATATTAATTTTACGTTTACGAGATTTTACAAATTACTTACTGACAGTGTAAGAATAGTTTTTAGGTGCTCTTACCTCATTTATGACAACAATTCACTGCAGCAGAGCTTTTTGAAAATGTGGTGAATTAGAGAAAAAAGGCGTTAAATTAGAAAACTTGATAGATTTCAACGAATTACTTCGACTTCCACACAATGTATCAATACAATTTTACACATTTTTTCAAATTTGTCCATTTACTTTGTAGTTTTAAAAGTAGCCCATGCATATACCGCTTTTTCATCGACGGTATCAGCTGCTTACATTGCCAACCACATTGATAAAAAAAGACCCAAGCTGTTTGCAGTGCGAATGCAAAACGTAGCTTCAAATATTTTCGGCTTTGGATTAGGAGTTGACTCACCTATTCTGTTAGACCGTGGTATAATAAGCTCCCCGCTGCGCGTCTTCGAGTGGGTTAAGGTACTGCAGCTTTGTGGATATCTTGTATTTGCTGCGGAGCTCTCGTACCCCAGAGATCGCGTACCGGCGCATCGTAGTGGCAATTATCGAGAACCGCGTCATCCCAAAACAATAATGCCCGAATTTCCAGTTATCCCGGAGCATAGTATAATGTTTACACTATTTTTCGGAAGAAAATTGTTTTTGTGTTAAAATTATGGTTTTGCGCAAACATTTTTAATATTGTTTTTTCGTTATCAAAAGGTGCATACGGTGCTTGCTCTTTGTGTGAGTGAAACTAAACTCCTACATTACGTAGTATTTTATGATGCAATGGATTGCAGAATTGCTTGCAGAATGGCATAGCTAAGTGTGCGCATCTCTAACTCGTATCGCACATGCTATTAGCACATCTCCAGCCTATACATTTTTGTTCTGTTGTGAAATGAAGGTATATTGTTTGTTGTTTTGTTTTAAAGTGCAGGCGTATTTCCGAGACGTCGTCAGAACCCTTACAGTATCAGGAATATTGTGGATAATCAACGTAGCTGTGCAGGGAAGATAGTTTTGTCTTGTTGGAGCGGTCAGAATACTACATACCATTGAATTCTGCCTTGAGCGCCTGAACGCAGCTGAATTTTGCTCTAGGAACGTCGAAAACCTACTCTACAGCTACTTCAGAAAAATAATCATCGTGTGAAAAAATGTCTTTGTGAAATATTGATTTCAAAAGTATGTCAAATGAAACATTATTGTGCTGTGAAATTTTCTATTAAAAGAAGTTTCGTACAACGTTGATCCCTTGAATGGTGCAGGATTGCGTTACCAGCTAAAATAAGATGCGAGAAATCATTCTCCAGGAGGCGCAATTGAGTTGTCTCAGATTGGTCGTGTCAGTGGTTTTCCGTGTGGTGAAGCAACAGTGGATGGGTCGCGGACAAAACTTTGACATCATTTGTCCACTCACATCATCCCAATTCCGTTTCTCCCATCACAGAAAATATTCAAGAAAGCTAAGAGGCTCTACCTTCGGGCGGTGAACTGACGATGAGCCACATGGCGTAAGAACGACGGATAACGCACATACAGGGGACTTCACAAGTTGGTAGAGACCAGGAAATTGTGAGTGGTGTCATTTAGGACAGGCATGTGCCATCCCATAGATGGGTCAGATATAATTTCTCGACATACGTGCATTACACTTACATCAAGGAATGATAGAGAGATTCCAGGATTAGAGAACACGTTTGCATAAACACGTTCGCGCGCAAATTAGCAGAAATTTGAAGCAGTCTATGATATGTTGATATGACAGAGAAACACGTCCTTTGTATTTAGAGAAGTTAGGACAGGCTTCTAAGTCTTTAGTAACTGCCCACCGATCATTATTCAGTAGATACAGAGTTGCGATTACTGAGGTTCGAAATACTAAGTGTGTTTCGTTAAGTACCAGAAGATCAAAGGAATATTGAAAGTGAACTTCGATGGAGTAAAAATATCACGCAGCGTTCTCGATATTCTGGCATTGCAGTCGATGACGATTTACGCATCACTTAGGCACTGTAAGTCTAATAAATGAATGTCTCGTATACAATGCAAGTTTTCCTATTGTAATAATAATAATAATAATAACAATAATAATAATAATAATACACAATGGTTGAAGATCTACAAATACTTATCATACAACCTCTTTATCTTTCAATAGAGAAACAAAGCAGGTTAAGTTCCCATTGAAGAGCCTCTCGTAGACAGAGCGAGGAGGCGTGGGCGACGTGTGCATGCGGTTGGTGCCCGGGGGTGCGCTCTTGAAATTGAAGTGCAGCCGCCAAGCGCTCTCCACGCTACAGAAGTGGCGGAGGATGTCAGTGTGGCCGCACCCTCCTCTTAGCGACACCGCTTAGCGTCGGAGGTTTAGTTTGTAAGAGAGTGGCTTACAGCGGCAGTGGATGTCAAAAGTGGTGCTTTATATTTGTTCGTAATTAGTGGTCAATGGTGGCAAAGGCCAACTGCCAGCCAGCTGTGCGTTTTTGTGAGCCTCTTACCGAAAACTATTTCCAAACTCGATTCTATTAATTATGATAATTAGTAACTTTACGAGTTGAAGTATTTCGAAACATATCTGGATGTTTCCACCTACCTTCTGAATGATTCTAACTTGTAGTCATATTTTAGAGATGGTCAAACCATATTTTAATTACCGTGGTGTTTGTGAGAATATCAACACCAAGAAGAAGACATATTATTACAATAAAATTTATTCCACATATTAGGTATTTTAACACAATATACAAATTATTAGAATTACAGAACTGCACCTGCATTTTACCTTGTGTACTTAGTACCGAGCCTCTGGACGTCGTGGCATGTATGGAGTGAGAGTCTGGATATGCTCCTAGGTATCACATCACATGGTTTCTATGCGTGACCACAAAGCATCAACAGTGGCTGCAGGAGGATGAGAACGGATAAAATTGCCGACTGGACATATCCCAGACATGTTCGATGGGCGACATGTCAGGCGAATGTGCAGGCCAAGAAAGCAGTGGCACCCGTCGTTCTTTGCAGAAAACTTGTACGTTCCTCATCACATGTGGTCGGGCATTGCCCTGCTGAATTATGGCATGTGGAGTAGCTTGTAGGAGGGTCAGTATTTGACTTTGGCGCGAAACAGTAGTGGCACAATGCTGGCTAACAGATTGCGATCACAAAGGTAGCGCCAAACACGTACGCGGCCGTAGCTGAATCACAAATTGGACCGGGACTTATCCGAAAACAGAACATTTTGTCCCTCAGCACACCAGTGAACACATTCCCGTGCTCATTGCTCTTCGAGCTGTTGGTGGTTTCTGATCAATGGAATCCGACGGAGGGGTATGCGTGCTACCAGTCCAGCCCTCGGCAGGCGTTGAACCGCCGATGCAGACATGTCCACACCGTGGCCGATACCTTTCTCCCGGCTGCGGCCATGCGGACAAGAAGGCAGTCATCTGACGCGGTGGACACAGTGTGTGGTTCAGTACCCGCTCGTCGCTCTGTACGACTCTCCCCTATCCATTCTGCCGACCGATCATTCTGCCCCGTTCGAAGTGTTTCAGATGCTGATATTGCGTCCTTTGGCGTTGACGACGTATACTGGCACTTGATAACATGTTTCCACGTCGTTTGACGGCTATAAACCGACCGAGTGAGGCGTATCACTGACCTGACCGCTCACACAAAGGAAGGTGCAAGTAGGCCAATGCGCACGCCATCTCTACGCAAATTTAATCAATTCTTATGGGTTCACTGTTCTACACATCAACCGATATCTAAGTGATTCCAACCATTCCTTCTGGGTTTTTCAGTTTTCACAAAAACCAGTGCAGTAATAAAATTCAATTGATGATGCCTGATATGACTAACCTTTGTACTCTTTTCAAAGCAACATTGCCCCAATGATCAGTATCTTTCTATCATTGGCGATCCTATTTATGTGACAGTGCAATTTACATTTTTGTTCTCCTAATATTGTTCATTTTTCATAAGTTATCAATGTATATTGTTTTTAACAGTTTTATCATCTGACTAAATTAAAATTGACTGAATATTTAGTACAGTACTTAATAAATCATTATTTCTGAATTTTCCGCTTTTTTACCCAAGATACGCTTTCACAGAACTCAATAAAATGAAAAACCAACGCATTGTATCATTCAAATGAAATCAAGTACCAATTACTGTAGTTTTTTGAATATGTTACTATATTTATTTCCCCATATTTTATTTCATCCAAAAGAAAATGCAAGAAAAAATTAGGTGTCCTATAAATATGACTGAGATGAAAACCAGTGTTAATGGCGGCGATATACTTAAAAACATTTCTAAGAAATTTCTTGCCTATTATTTCTATTAGGAAATACAAAGGAGAGCTATTATTGTCTGCGCGAGACATATTGAGGCCAGATATCGGTCTCTATTCCTATAAGCAGGTTTCTAGTCAATTCGCAGAAACCCAATGCAATAAAAGTTGATGTGCTGAGAGACGAGTGACAGAACAACCGTATGCACGTGATGTTGCACTGCCATCAGTGAAAAACACTAAAGTAATTACTATTTGTTTGTACCTTTTTCACAATAACATATGCTTGTACCAAACCACACTTTTACCACCTTTACCTTTTACCTACTTTAAAGTCAGTAACAGCACTTTCAATCGTGGTGGTGCCAATTCCACATTGGCATCGCCACCTTCGTAAGAAAACTTGGAATCATTCTAAATTGTTTGTATCGAACTGTTGTACCAGAATGTTCGTTTTTACCAAAGAAAATAATTAATATACTGCCATTATAATGTGGCTTATTACTTCACACTGGCGCCACCACTACCGTAAAATAATTGAAACTATTCTAAATCGTCTGTACCAGATTGTTTCACCAGAATTTGCATTTGTACCAAAAATAATTAAGATATATCCATTTTAAAGTGGAGGAGAGAGCCTCACACAAACTCTCACATCAGCCCCGTCACCACCCCACCATCAAATTGCAAACCATTGTAAATTATTTGTGATTCATTTGTACCGGAATGTTCCATAAAAATTAATATCATACATCATTTCAAGAAAATACAAAATTAACTCTTGAAAGTAATTTTTTGTAAAAACTATTTTTTGGAGATATATGAACTCGAGATAAATTTGAGATATTAACTCCTGTTTATAGAACATCAAAGATTTATAATTAGTTGATCTAAGTATGATCAAAAGTTCATGCATTTTTATCAAAAGAGCCTTTTTATGACTTTGCAATGAAATATAACCATTTAAGCATATTAGTAAAAATAGGTTAAGTAAGTCAAAAGAGAGACTTCTGAAACTTTTTTTAATCATGTTCAAAGAAATTTGAGCAATGAAAAGTCATTTATTGGTTTATTTATTTAACTTTTAAAATTAACAGTCTAAATTTAAAAACATATTTTCGTTCATAATTGAAAAAAAGAAATTATTTAATTTTTTTAATATCATTTTCATTTTTAGTTATGTTATTTGCACGCTGTGTTGGTTTTCCTGTAGATTTTTAAATATTGTATTTGAGATAATAAACAAAAAATACTATGCATTCTTGTGTACTTGATATTCTTTAGACTTACATAGTCTTCATAATTAACAATTATTGATTGACGTTTCTGGCCGCTTCAACTGCTTCATTAGTAGCGAATGTTGTATTGCGTGGTGTGGTATGTAAGAGTAAGTGTAGGGGTGTGTGTAAGGTGAGAGTGGGGGTCAAGGAAGGGGAGGAACATATCGCGTGTGGTCTGCAGATCTTTTGTTAAGGCATTGTTTCGGCATTCGTCTTCTATTGAACGTAGAAATCAGGAAATTTAGCGATCACAGTAGTCGGTTGCTAGAATATTCTACCAGACAATGGTCTTATTGACCAAATTCTTTTGCCACAATACGAAATCCGGCACCGCCGGGACTCTAAGGTCTAACTACGTCCTCCCCGTCAGAGACTAAGTAGTTAATACTGACTCATTTGGGTAAATTTCGGGGATTGCGGCAGCCGTTGTCTACGCCGATGAGGCTGCAGGTTCGGGTCCTGCTTGGGCACGGTTGTATTTGTGATTGTCCCTTCACCCAAAATCATCCTATCACCTCATTATTCATAAATGTGATGTGTTGGTTATCATTTTCTGGATTACTTTTTTAACTTTAAAGCTCAGGTGATATTGTAAAATATATGCTGTGTAATGACTTGTGGACTGCTAATATTTCACTCATGCAAGTGGTCTACATAAATGAAAAGCAAATGTATATTTGATTCGCTTATCTAATCGGCGAGAGCGTATATAATTGTTTGCCTATGGAAATATTCACAGTGCTCGTTACAAACTAAATATTCATGCAGGAAGGTACAGGTTGTGTGAAAAATCAGTGTAGTTTGATCATAGTCCTAGTGTAAATATTGAATATCCGTGGAGCTCTCAAACAAATTTCCCAAATATTCTCTTTCTTTACACGCATAATTGTTTTCATTATTTCTATAAATGACATTTTGATGCCAACAAAATTGTTGTCACCTATATTTTGCATTTTAGTAAATAATACCCTGATAGAAATTTTCTCATTTATATTCTCTTTGTATGTAAATTTCATTTGTTTAAAAAATATTACATCACTTTTCACAATTTTATTTATCGATTTTACATGTATATGAAGAGTCATTGTCTTATCAGACGACTGAATCATGAACTAGAAGGTGGGAAGAGTATAACAGAAAGCGCAAGCAAAAAATCTAGATTGCACATGAGAAATACGTTTCTAGAAGGCGATGTTCGTTGGCGAACCAATTTCTACTCGCCATGAAGAAGGTCGGGCCGAGGTCAAGTGCGAAATGTAAACTGCGAGGAGCAGTTGCTAAAATTTTTCTTTATAAAGCAACGCTCTCTCACAGTTAATTTTATTTGTTGTGTAACAAGCGACAGCAGCACTGCAAAGTGTAAAGAAGAGCTAGGCATTTATTTTGATCCACCTGTCAACACTCTTTCTCATTAGATGAACCTAATGATATTGGTGCTTTCACGTCAAAATGCCTCGTGTTAGATCTCGTGTGTTCATTTAGATCAATGATTCACAAACCTTCTTTCATCAATTCTTTCAAACGATTGGGTTATTTCTTCAACCCCCCAAACATTTTCTCTGCATTATACAGCATACCACTTAATAATAACATAAAAATTCTACATATTTAAAAACACGTTCAGTGTGTAATTTCGTTAGAATCTAGATTTATAACTTATTGACATACGATTCCGCTTCTGTAAATTTCATTGTTGGACATTGATTACTGAATGTATATTAGCTAAGCATTCTTTCTTAATGGTCTGTTCATTTCATTTCAGCAGTACGTATTGAGGGTAATTTGTTTTTGCGCGATAGAGTAACGTTGCGAATACACTAGTAAAATTTCTTGACTTTTGTAAACATTCTAACAACGAATGGCAGAAACAAAAGAAAAGGAGCAATAGTGTAATTTGTTATTGTCTAATTGTCGTTTATATAATAAAACAACTGTTGTGAACTTCATTAAACCCTATTTACAATCAATTAGATCTTGAATTAATGTATATATATAAAGAGAGAGATGGATTATATTCGGCTATTGATTCCAAATCGTTCCCTTTCCGTCCTCCGCCGCCTTCTATTAAATTGAAAACGGCCGCGTTTATGACAATATAGACACTGCAGTAGGTATTCTCAGGGTTTTCGTTAATTGATTATTTCGTGTTTCTTGGCGCTTCAATTGCTATAATCATTAGACTCGTAAGTGTTGTACATGTTGTGGGAGATGGTGGTGTTCTTGCCCCATCTTGATGGTGAGATCCGGTGCCGACCAAAACGCCTTCTTGTAGGGTTTTCCCAATCCGGATATCTCTCACCACAAGCATACTACCGAGCCAGAGCAAACTCTACGTTCCCGACTGAGATCTGAAAGTGTGTGGTGGTGTAGTGCATGTAAGTGTAGTATGTGTGAGGGGTGAGTATAGGACAAGGAAGGAGAAAGAACGATTAGGTAAGTTCGTGACCTGTTTATTAGACTACTACTCCGGCATTCATCATCATCATCATCATCATCATCTTCTTCTGCTTCTTCTTCTTCTGTACTTCAATGGTTAGGTTCAAGAACCTGTTCCGGTGTCCACTTCCTTCTGGGCCTTCCTACATCTCTTCTCCTCTGTATCTGTAGTCCACTGCGAGTGCTAAGTCTGCTGTCGGCATTCGTATGAGTGTTCATACCATCTTTTTGATTTCTTTCCAGTTTCTCCAGCAGTGGTTCAACGCCCAGTTTATTTCTTATCTCTGTGCTTTTCTTTTTATCTAGGATATTATAACCTAGCAGTGCTTCTTAGAAATTTTATTTTCAGCTGCCTGGAATTTTAGAATTAACTTTTTTTATGTTACTCTTGCTTCATCTCCATTAATTAACACTGGCACAGCTACTGTGTTGAAGAATTTTATTCTTGTTCTATCCTAGTTTTATTTTTTAGATGTATGTGTACTGTGCCGAATATATTTATAAATTTATTTAATTTTTATCTATCTATATATTTCTTTAAAACGAGATGTGGCAACCTAGATATTTATTGAAGTATTTTACCTGTTCTATACTCTTTATTTCTATCACAATCTTTGTTCTCACTGGGTATTTTCCTTCATATGCCATAGTTTTAGTTTTTTCTTCGGATATTTTAAAACCATATTCTATTTCAGTTTAATATCATTTATATACTGCCATTTGCATTTTGTCTTCAGTGTCCTGTATTATCACTTTGTCATCTGCATGTAAAATAAAATTTAAAAATATTTTCCTAAAATAGATCTCTCGATCTATATTCAATTTCCATGTTCTAAACATGCCGTCCATGTATATATTAAAAAGTTTCGGTGATATGCAACAGCTCTGTATTATACCTTTGTTGGTGGGAATCTCGTCTGTCAATTTTTCTTTTATAACCAACTTAATACTCGTTGTTTCATATAGTTCTTTTATCACCTCAATTAAGTGTTTTGGATACGCCCTTCTTTCCGTTATGTTCCACAGAAGGCTTCTATTGACATTATCAAAAGCTTTTACTATATCCACGAATGTTAGGTGTGTTTCACAGTTGTGTTCACGTCTTTCTTCTATTATTCTTTTTAATGTGAAAATGGCATCAGCAGTCGATCTGCCTTTTCGAAATCCCATTTGTTCTTCTGATATAAGGTGGTCTGCTATTATTTTTAATCTTTCATTTATTATTCTCGCATAGATCTTATATGTTGTATCCAATAGACTTATTCCTCTGTAATTGTCTGGGTCTCCTCGATTACCTTTCTTATAAAGTGAATTTACATTTGTTTTTTGCCATTCTTTAGGAGTTCGTTTATTTCTCCAGCACATATTAAAGAATGAAGCAGGCGTAGATGAAATAACATTTCGGAGTATTTTAATAGTTCTGTGTTCATGCCATTCATATCAGGTGCTTTTCGATTTTTACATTTATTAAGTGCTTCATGTAGTTCATCTATCGTTAGGGCATCTGAATTTGTAGATGCGTATGTTTTTATTATTTCACATTTTTCATCGTACCATAATGCTTTATAATGTTTCATCTTTCCTTTTCACTTGCATTAATTTGTACATTCTCTCTTTCATAACTATTCAATATTTTCATTACTTTGTAGGTTAATGTTTGTCTCCCGTATATATCATGTTCTATTCTTCCAATAAATCTTTCCCATGAATCGGCGTGAGCTTTTCTAATAATTGTTTTTACTTTGTTTCTAGCTTTTTGTATTCTTCCTGCTGATTTTCAGTAGGGTTGTGAAGGTATATTTTGTATCTCTCCTGTTTAAGCTTAACACTTTTTTAGATGTCATCATTCCAAATTTTCAAACCTTTTCTTTTTTGAAATTTCTTTTTCCATCCTACTGATTCATCTGCGGATTCCTTTATTATTTGCTGTATGTTTTGCCATTCTTTTTCTATTTCCTTCCCTGTGATAAGGTTTTGAAGATTTTTATTTATTTTTTTTTGATATAGGTTTCTCACCCTTTCGTATTCTAAGAGGTATACTTTGTATACTTCATCATTCATTATGAATCTTAAATTATTTTTCACCCATCTTTTTAATAATTTTATACGGGCTATAACTAGAAAGTGATCAGAGTTTATGTTGCAGTTTCTTTTACCTGTTGTATCTTCTATTAATTTTGATATTCTGCGATTTCCAATTATATAATCAATAATGGATCTACTACCTCGTGCTGACCATGTATATTTATGAATGTCTTCTTTCTTTTTAAATGTATTTGCAATATACAGTTCATTAAAGGCTGCGAATTCCCTCAATTTTTCTCCATTGTAATTTTTCACACTTTCTCCCCACTTTCCTACAGTCTTTGGTATACTCTCATTTCCCACTCTTGCATTTAGATGACCTACAAGAAGGACTTCATATCTTCAATTGCAATTGTCCAACAGTTCCTGCATGGTTCTGTAGTATTCCTCTGTTTCTTCCCTTTTTCCTTCCTCGTGGGCATACACACCAATACCGACAAGATGTCCTCTTTCGTGTTTTAATTTTAGCAAAATTGTCCGGCCATTTACGTACTGAACCTCCTTAATTCTTGATTCCCACTTTCTGTCTACAAATATGGCTACTCCTTTTGCAGCTCTCTCTTGCTGATCAACTCCACTATAAAACATGCCATAATTTTCTACATATTTTGATCCTTTTAATTTCTTTTTTGTTTCTGTTACTAGAGCTAGGTTGCTATTCATCTTTTCAAAAATTTTGCCAGTTCATTTTCTTTCCCTGGTATACCTCTTACATTCCAGGTAGCTGTTTTAAAATATTCCGATATCCGTTTTCGTACTCCCTTTTTCCATTGCCTTAGTCGTCATAGTTCCGAGGCCATTATTTGGGACACTGCAAGTAAATCATTTTTTTACATGGGCGAATTACTACCCCTTTCCGCACAACCTCTGCCCCGAGGAGGGGGGAGGTTATTTCGGACTTCCCTTGTCCTAGAGAGATTGCCATCTTCATGGCTTCGAGGTCTCTCGCCCCGTCTAGAGTTCCTCTTCTGCCTCCTCTTTCTTGAAGCCGCCGTTGAGGTTCTCTTCTGGAGTACTTCTTAGTCAGATCCCTACCCTCCGGCAAGGGAGGCCCTACCAGTAGCTACGCTACCGCCAGCATAGCTCTTGGGGTCATGGGGATACTCAAGCTCCACCTCCATCGACAAGGTCATGTACTCCCTAGGCGGAGTCCGGCATTCATACGTGTTTAATCAGAGAAACCACGGTAAACTACCTATCAGAGGAGGCAGCCGCTGGAGTTCTCCTCCAGACAGGGACTGGATTACGCCTAGTTATCTACCTACGGTGGAAAATCCTGCCTCCTAACCTTAAGGGTCATCCTGCATCTCAGCCAGAGGCACTGCAGTGACATCAGCTGATGCATCTCATCTTGTATAATTCTCGTATTGCCGTAAAAAGGCGCGTACGTGTCTGAAATGCGAGTCGTTGGGTCATTGTTCCGCAGCCTCACGTCGAGGCTGCCTTTGCTGGTGAGGGTGGCCTGGGGCGGAGAGGGTGGAAGCGGGACGTGAAATGCTGGAAAGGGACGGGACGGAGCGGGGCGGGGCGGGGCGCAGGTGGCCGGCGATGTTTACGCGCCGAGTGCCGGCCGGCGGGCGCGCGCCTCGGAAAAAGCGACGTCCCGAGCGCGCTCACTTGTCTTCATTAGCTGTCGCGCGGCCTGCGGGCGCCGGAGGCACCGGCGACCTCCCCCGCCTTCGCTCTCGGGCTCTCGCCAGTTGCGGCGGACGTGCGTTTCGGCACCCTTTCACTAGGGCACTCTCGTGCCTCCAAGTGCTCGCAGTGACGTATGCCTGCACTAGCAGATTCAGACACTAGGAGATTCTCGCAGTAGAAGATTCTCCCTCTAGCAGTTTCTTGCAATAGATGCTTCTCCCACTAGATGATTCTCTTACAAGTTCATTCTCGCTCCTGAAAACTCTCACGGAAGATGATGATAGTCGCGTAAGATGATAGTCGCGCAAGATGGTGATAGTCACGCAAGATGGTGATAGTCGCGTTAGATGATATCTGCACAATATGATTGTCGCAGTACTAGACTCTCTCACTAGAAGATTCTCGCAGAAACAGAGTACTTCACTAGACATGTTCCACACTAGCCGGTTCTTGAACTTCTAAATCTTTGCTAAACGGCTTTTTTAGCATTACTATATTCTCGGACGCGTTCTTTACAGTCGCATATCCTTAACACTTCTGCATTCATACTTCTGAATTTACCCCCTTTTGCTCTCGGAACTCCGTGAATCCCGAACGTCAGGAGAATATCACTTTTGTACATGAAAAGAAGCTCGTTGTATTTGTGATTTATTCAAAATAAATGATCCACATACAAATATTTAATCTAGCTACTAATATTTCAAACGAAATTTACCTGTGAAATGTAAGTGGATTAACATTTATTTATTGGTGCCTTTATGTTCTTCCCCTCTCTACCACATTCGTTCTCATTCCTCCTCTGTGCAGCCTCTTCTACTTGTATTCACTTGCATATTACGTGATGGAAACAGGATTGTATTTTTTACAGAGGATATTGTATTTTTTTCTTATCATAACTTTTGAACCAATTATCTGATTTCGTTTCACGAAGCATATGTAAATTCAGAATGTAAATATATTGTATACATTTACTTGAAATCATGATTTTATTTTATACTATGTATGATAGGAGATATACAAAAGATTTGGCATCAAATGCAGAGTTTTCCACGGTTATGAAACTATATTTTTAACAAACAAGTTTATATTAGATAAGTAAGAAAAGTAAAAAAGGACTAAGAATACACTCGTTTGTGTTATTAAGGATTCATTTAAGTACATTGAATATAGAAGTCTATAAAAATATACACTTTAGTGCACTTATATTTAACAGAAGATAACCATCTGTTAGATTAGACTATATTTTAATCTATCTAGAAAATTAATATCGTTTTCGGGTTCTATCATTCCATGTTTATTTTATTTGCCGCCATTACCTCTTGTATTTTTCTTCGTATTGGTTTTCATTTCCCTTTTACGTATTCGTGGCTCACTCGCCTCTTCCTTCCTCGGTCATTTTCTTCTCTCACTCTCTATGTTCTCTCATTCTCCTTGCCCGTTCTATTCTACCCGACACGCTACGCGTGAGGCTAATGAATATTTACCGTCTGCTTCTCCGAACGCCGCAACTCCAGCCACGCCCACCTTTCAGGCCGAAAAAATGGACTGCTTCTGCATTAGAGCTCGGGTAGAGTTTCAGCTCTTGTTTTCTCGACGTCTTAAGACCGTCAGGTAAGACATACCGGATATGGTCTGGGTACTAATAGAGGAAGTAATATACATCAGGTTTCAGTATCAATTATACTACCAATGCCTTTCCTAAATTCACTTAGGCGAGACCGAGTGTATTAGATCAGAACATCAACTGTTACCACTGTAGCAAATATGACCAAGCGGTCCTAGAATTCAAGTCTCGACATTAACGGAATTTTCAATTCTAGTTACATAGCAAAGTACCAAGCGAATCTCAGACCACAATATTTCCTTCCTCTTGCGTGCCTTATCCTTTCCACTTAACCAACACACACACACTTACACTGCACCACACAATCACATACGTCGAAGAACCACTCGGCTGGAACGGTGCCTTTCCGGAGAGATACCTGAAGACTGAAATTCCCCGCAAGCAAACGAGTAGATTAGCACAGGGAGGAACATCGTCACAACTTGGAATAAAAAAATCACTACACTAAAGGCGCTAATGACCATACTTCACATGCCTGGAAGGATCAATTAATCAATGTTATGGTACCTCCATGCCCTCCGTTCTGACAGTGCAGTTCTTGGTGGAGGGGAAGTGGTTGCGTAGTTTTTGCACCTGTTGTTAATTGTTTCTTGGCTGTATAGGACAAGCCGGATCTGTGTCGTTGAAGCTATTATGACCCACTTTGAGCATGGAGCTATCTGTTTGTGTCTGTTCATTTTTAAATTTCTCGCTCTTACGTTGTAAGAAGAGAACGTATTGTAATCATTAGCCGGGAAAAGGCGAATTTTGGGCAGAAAAACCTTTATTACCGAACTCTGACACCGTAAAATTAGATAAATATTCTTCCCATATATACTAAATTACTTTCTCTGGCATGTTGTGTTGTCAGAATTCATGTTTTGTGCGTCCTTGATAACGCAAAATCGATTGACAGAGAAAGCTGCTGTCCGTCTATGGTCAACGTTGGCGCGTAAACAGTTCAGCCGATTTTCTCCAAAATTAATATAATCTCGATTGGTTTAAATGAAATAAGGGCCCTCTGAGTTTGAAACGGATATTTTTATTTTAGGGGGTACTTAAAATGAAGCCACTGGGGAATTTTCAAAATTTTCTCAAAAACGGCTCCTAATTTTTTCTTTCGATTTCTTATAAGAATAGAGTAAAATACACTTATAAAACTGCCATAGGTCAGATTTTTACTTCTAACTCTGAATTTTTGAAAATTGCAAAAGTCTAAATATGTTTCGGAATTATCCTATTACTACAAATTTCCTTAGAACGAAATTTGTTGTTCATAGCTGTTTCATCAAGGTCCTGTATATTCTTTTGAAAATATTAGAGGTTTCTGTGCAATATTGCGAGTAATATGTGCAATTTTTAAAAATTACAAAAACAAGATTTTCTCAAAACGGCAAAAAATTATTGCTTTAAACTTTTCGTAGGGACAGTGCTAAGTAAATTCTATCAGATGGTATAAATGCATTTAGCGATATTTTGTTTTCTTTTTCATTTTTTTGACTTGTCTCTCTCGTTATTAATATTTACTTACTGGCAAATTTTTTACATTAATGTATTTATAATGTAACCACCGACTCCCCGATTACCTGCTTCCTTCGGCGATTCAGCTTTGCCCGGCTGCTTCGTCGGCAGACTCTTTAGAGGGAGGCATGCATGCTTGCCTAACTCCTTGAGAAAAATACTCCAGCATTTTCATAAACTACTTTAATCACTTAGTATGGTGTATGGGTGAAGCTCAGTGACATGAATAAACTTATAACTAACTTAAATCTAATCTTAACTTATTAACGGCCGGTATGGCCACAGTTCATTTCAGCTCCGATGTCTTAGCCCTCCCGGGCGGTCGTGATCCTGCTCACAGGTGTAGCGCTCGGGCGTCCCAATACCCAACAGGTCTGGCGGCGGGCGGCTACGGTGTTGCTCGCCCCAGGTCCCTTTGTGGCGGCCCCTTGGCGGTCACGGCGGCGGCCCCGGATTAGGCCAGAGGCGGGCGTCGGCCGGCGGCTTGGTGCGGGCGGCGGCGGGAACGCACCCGGGCGATGACGGGTCGCTTCGCGATATAGTTTTCCACGTCCCCGGCTCGCACTCACATGGCACTCTCGGTCAGGCACTCAGTAGTAGTGTCCCGTCCCATCGGCCGTCCCAGGAGTCGGGCTGCGATGGGGCGAGGCGGCGTGGCATTCGGGTGGCCAGGCACCAATTAAGTGGCCTCGCTACTGCCTCTGATACACGTCTCCTCCTAGCTACCTCCGATGCAAGTGAAGTCTCCTCCTCGCTACGTCCGATACAAGTGATCGAGCTGTACCTCAGCGGTCCCACAGGAAGGCTCGCGTACCACGTGATTCCTCCCCAGCATTGTCTATTTCTATTGGATGTCGCGGCACCTGTAACCCTTCCGCCTATCACGGCGCCAGCGGCAAAGTCGCCCCCAGCAACCTCCCCCGCAGTAACCTACGTCACCGAAATTCCCGGAAATAGGCGCGGGTAATTCCCCGTTGCTCGGTGAAGGGGTGTGGGGGTGGGTGTTTCCCCACACGTCATAAGGGGTGCGTCCGGCTTTCTCGCTGAACAAAGGCAGGCGCTCTTCCTCCTCTCCGCCCGGCGCGCTAAAGCGGCTCTTACAACAGGTACAGCGGGCAGCGCCATTTCCCTTACCGGCGCCGCGTTCTTAATGAAGTTAAAATAACATATATGGT
>BOPP01000013.1:706376-755398 GCA_017312745.1 Gryllus bimaculatus
ATTATTTAACGATATAGATACAAATAATCCTGCCGAGTGTGTTTCAGGCAGCATTTGAGATGAATATTATAGAGTTACAAGATTCGAGATTACCGCCTTGAAAATCTATAACAATATAATTCAGAATGAGAATTTCGTCCTCAGGGAAGGACGAACAGAAGTTTGTTACTATGTTATTGGCGATTGTTTCCATTATCATCTTGGCTCTAGTTAGTGCATGATCTGAGATGACTCATGGATGATACATGCACTTCAGTATCGCCTTTTAAGTCTCTTTAAAACGGGCATGTCAAGGTTGTGGACAAGATAACTTAGCTAATTGGAGTTTGAGAGCTCTGCGTCTAGAGCAACTGGGGAAAGATTTAAAAGTAAGGGCTGTATAAAGTGCTCTGAAGAGTCGGTACATCACTGTATTTTTAGGTCATGCCAATCTTTTGGAGAAGATTGTTGACAGTCATTGCCCCAAATTTAGCCAGTGTATTAATTCCTATTTCTGCTAAAGGAAATAAATTATCTATTAAAATGAAATAATACCTCAGCCAGATTTTAAATTGTCAAATGACTATAAAAAACATTTTATACGAAAAATCTTCATTTCGCAATATGTTTACTTAAGGGAGCAATAATTGCAATAACTTCCAACGTTCAAGTTAGGTGGTTTAACAGACAAATATTCTTGCATGTTAATGGAGCTGTCTGCCCCTAAGCGAGAGTTCTTAATTTACAGAAACTTGTTAATTTATTTCACTTTATTGTTAGACAACAAAAAATGAATTATTTAATAAAACATTAACAAGAAAAAAAATCGTTATTCAAACATATTTCTACTACTGGGTAAAATATTTACTCAAGGCAGAATATAGAAAGAAAATAAACATAATGGTAATCAGTAAAGAACATAATTGTAACACATGTACAGATTGTTTGATAGCACTAATCCAGGGACATATTTTCGTTTGTACCCATTATTCCTCTCTTCGCACCGCTTCAGCTTGCGCGGGGAAATCAAAGCGGAGACAGGGGAAGTTGCCTGTGCTCGTAGGAGCGCCGGGTTTCCCTGATGGGAAAGCAGCTCGTGCCGAGGACGGATTGACATGCGTTATTAAAACATTTTATTACTTGAACTATCAGTGTATTATTTTTTGCTAATTCAGTACATGCCAAACACGTTAAGTATATTGGGAGCAGAAAATCCTTCTTAGAAAATCCTTAGGGATTGTCTATATGATGCTATGTAGGAGGACAGTGGTATCCTGACGCTGTTAAAAGACAATCCTAGGCCTCTCACTATCATATTTTTTTACCTCGGGGTCCGTCACTTGGATATCTGATTCAGAATTTAGAAGTCGACTTTTAGAGCAGGATCTTACTTGAGTCTAATTTTTTATTTGACTATGTTTTTAAAATGTGACTTATTCTGTATTTTTCAATGTAACTGATGACGCGCTCACAACGAGTCGCGATACGAGTGTGGGGGACATTTTGATTATAATAAAATAATTATGTTTTAAATTAATGAGTATATTGGTTGTCTTAAATATGCTGAGGATGAAATAATGATAAACGTTGTCATTGCCAACAGTAGTATTTATTGCAAGAGCAGCTTTCGATGGCTTAGCCATCATCATCAGTTGTCTGCTGAATGGAAGCCACAAAAACGACTATTCGACTAAACGACACGTTTAGTTGAATAGTCGACATAAAAATACGCCTTTAAGAGAATTTTGAATAGTGGAGGTAATTCTTTACTTTATGACGAGATTGCATCTTAGTGGCAGTCCTGCCGGTTGTATTTGTAAGCACGGAAAAGCGTAGCGAAATTATTCCTGGGGTCCGTTAGATCTCGAAACCGTCTCGCAGCCTATGATGGTAATATCGACGACGGCTTTGGACAGGTGTGCGCAAAATTAAAAAAGAAAATTGATTTGTGAATGAATATATTTAATTCGCTAAGTCATTAACTAAAATTTCAAGCTAATTATGCAAAGCATTATTTCAAAGCAAACGTGAATTTAATTTACAATAGTGTTATATTTAATCAAAAAGGTGATTTTTTTATTTCTCTCTAGAAAACATTTAGGGTGAAATTGGAGTTCAGTGAATGCTGCACATTATTTACGCGTATTTTTATTATGTAATTTAGTAATGGTATTTAAAATGTACATTAAAACCTATTCAAAACTAGTGGGAATGTGCCGAATACCAAAACTTCTCCTCCTCTTATGAAATTGATAAGGATTTAATGGATCGTTTTAATAACTATTGAGTAGTTAATCTTTCGTCCACGTTCCATTCACCTAAGCCCCGGACTATCCACCCGGAATATCTTGTATAGTTAAGTAAGTCTCGAGTAAATATCACTATTAAAATGCCAAAATTGAAGAATTGATTGAACTACGAAGAAAATCTATGTATTTAGTTTAGATGCGTAGAAAAACTGTGAACAACACTATTTTATTATTAAAATTTTCAAAATTCCATAGATCTTAATGAAATAATGCGCTGAAATGCTAATTACATATAGCTGTGCTATGTTTTCTAATTACATATAGTTGTGCTTATAGTATAACAATATACACGGGTGGATTTCACATTCACCCAATAAGAACTAAGAACTCCTATTGAATACAGTAAATCGAACGTATCGCAACACAGAGATAAACAAATCATTAAAATACTTTTAAAGTTGCAACGGCAATCATATTTATGAACGCATCTCCCCTAACTTCAAACCTTACAAATTTATCAAGCACTAATCTATAGCTCGACGCCTAGAAAAGCGTCCACCGTGATTTCACTACATCCGCTGGATACCGTTAAGTCGCAAACCTATTTGGCATTTGTATCAAAATTAGCTACCACTATGTCTCTTCAAAAGGCCTTGTAATGTATAATATTTTAACATAAATTATATGTACAGTTAACTTTACACTTAAAACTTTCGAAAAATCTATTTTAAATAACAAACAAAAGAAAATTTTAAGTTAAATTTAAAATCCCAATAACAGTGTACAGAATTCTCTTCACTCAACTAATATATTTGAAGTCATAGGCTTCCGCGACCAGAGTCATGTGGGTGATCTGGGCTGTCCGGGTGACGCCGCGTCGAAGGCTGAGTTGCCGACGTTTCGACCATCCTGTCGTGGTCTTCCTCAGGGCTGGTATGCATACCAGCAGGTAGGCATACCAGCCCTGAGGAAGACCTCGACAGGATGGTCGAAACGTCGGCAACTCAGCCTTCGACGCGGCGTCACCCGGACAGCCCAGATCACCCACAACTAATATATTTGTATAGTCTAAAGTATTTCTTACAGAATTTGGCCATACATTTTTATTATTATTATTATTATTATTAATATATAATAGCATCAGTATCATTGCCAGCTAAGATCCCATTAAGGGCAAGGACTTCCTGCCTTTTTGCAGGGAAGCTGTATGAAGTAATACGGTTATGATGAGGGGTAATAGGACGAGGATGATGGTGGTAAGTGGGGTGGTGGAAGGTGTCGTGATCTTTGTGAACCATCCCAGCATTCGTCTGTATTACCGACGAAAACCACGAAAACCTCGGTCAGGATGGCTGGCCCGGGGATCGAAGCCCGGCCTCCCGACTGCGAAGTCAGCGCGCTGAGCCACTACGCTCGGTAAATATTGATGTCTAAAACGCATGGATATTTCTCCCTTGCGTTTTCAAATATATCTTACTTCATTAATATTACTGGCATTTCTTACATTATTATTGTATTAGTGAGTGCATATACTTACAATGATTTCTTATGAGGTTTCTTGACAATTCGAAAATTGTGGGTGAGTATAAGGTACTCTAAATGTTTGAATGAAAAGCTACATACAGGACCAGATTTTATCCTTCTATAATAGGTATTTTTAAAGTTATATTTCCATTCTATTTGATATCTGAAAACTTGATGATATTTCAAAAAATTTCTATCAATGCTGTAATTTTCCAATGTACTTTTTTAAATTTTTCAAAAGAAACAGAGAGTCCATTAAAAATTGGACATGTGCTAGTAAGTGTTCGTTGAATTATTCGAAATAAAATTAAAGAAAAAATTGTCAGCTCTTTTGAAAAAATGTTTTAAAACTACATATGTTACACCAAAATTACGCCAAATTTAATCAGATTTTTGAAAAATGGAACTTTATTTTATTTAAAGATTAATCTTTGAAGGATAGATTCATTAGCATAAGCAACTCTCTCTTCAATACCGTAGTTGTGAGAAGAAAATTTAAACTTTTGCAATTTTCGAAAATTTACTACGAAAAATAGACATGTCCCGTTTTTTCTTTCATGTATACGTACGTATATACGGAGTAAAATACGTAATACAGGAAAAGGTATGTAATGCTGCGTAAAATCGATTTTGAGATTTGAACGGAAATACACGTTTTTGTGTCCCCTGATTCCGAAAAAGTGTTTTTTTCAAAACGTTCGTCCATCCGTCCGTCCGACTGGCTGGTGTCGTGAACAGCACTAGCGTCTAAAACATGAGTAGGTTTTTTACAAATTGAATTAACCCCTGTCTATTTGGCCTGCGTAGATGATCTACGATTTTAAAATTCATTAATTGGTTTTTGGGGGTACTACTTTTCATAAGGACCCTGGGCATTTTCAAAATGTTCTCAAAAAGGCTCCAACTTTTGTTAATTTTTTTATAAGAATAGAGAAAAATCCACTTATAAATGTGGCATATGTCCAATTTTCAAGGTTAACTCTAAATTTTCGAAAATTGCAAAAGTTTGACTTTTTTTCGATGTATTTCTACAACTACAAAATTGACCACAGAGGTTTCTCCTTCAAATGGAATTTGTTGTTTCATTAAAGTCAGGTACATGTTTTTGCAAATCTTAGTAGTTTTTTAGCAATATTGCGTGCAATTTGTGCAATTTTAAAAAGTTACAAAAGTTCTCAAAACAGTTCCAAATTTTTTATTTAAACTTTTGGTAGGGATTGTGCTAAATGCACTCTATGAAATGATATAAACGCCATTTTTCTCTATTCTTTTTTGTTCAAAAAGGACAAAAATGTAATTTTCTTGACTTGTCTCCACGTCGTTAATATTTACATTAGCAGCAATTTCTTCCAATTATTATATTTATTGGTACATGTGCTTTAAATAATGCCGTATAAAGCTTCTTGAAAGCTCAACCGGTTGGTGTCAAAACTTTCACAAAATTTTGCAATTTCAGGAACGCTCAGACGCGATTTTCTCAAAAAAATTTTTTCAATATTTTTCTTCAAATGTTTCCAAAAATAGTGATAACTGCATTATTTTATGAGACGTAAAGTTGATTCCAGGGTATTTTTTGTTTAAAAAAATACACAAATGTAAATGTTTAGAAAGTTTTCTTACGCCGTTAATATACTAATTTACAGCAATTTGTAAACACTGTTGCATTTGTTAGTTTAAGTATTTCAAATGGCTTCTCATAAAGTTGTTCTGAAATTCAAAACTTTTCTGTGAAAAATTGCTTCAAATTTTGAATGCACTGTAGAATTTACACGTCATTTCCTTAAAAAACGCTCGATAGTTTCAAAGAAAATTGTCATTTAGAACGCGGTTTACTGTTATTCAATGTTCTTAAATTAATAGGTTCTTTATTCAAATCTCCACCAAATGAAAATTATTTAAAGGTAATTCTCCTGATACACACTATTAGAAGGGCTAGGGTTCATCAGAACTGAAAATATTTAAAAAGATTGAAAACTTGAATAACTAATTTGTCTACTAGATTTTACCCTTTGCTCCTTATTTGCAATCAAGTACAAAATATAATAGTGGTGGAATTACTTGTTGCTTCCTAGAACGCATGATTATATTACACACTAAAACTTTATCGTTAGTATTTTCAGGATAAAATATTTATCATTGAGTTTCAGAGTAGTTGTCGTAGTTTGAAAACGACATATTTGACTTTTTATACTGAATAAGAATTATAGTCAAAAGTAGAATGTAATGAATGAGTAAACAATGTTGGGCTAGTGCTACCGTTTTTAAAAACTGTTTCGATTCGCCTATTGCGGTTGAATTAAAATCACCACTCACGTTACTTTTACATATTCAGTTGGATTGAGTTATTGTGATTTTTTAATGTATAGCAAACTCCCTCCCACATGCTTCCGCTCCTAAGTTTAAAATTGCTGGTAAATGTATGGTGACAATAAATGTTTTCCGAGCTGACAGTTGTAATTTATTTCAATGTGTCTTTTTTGTAATGTTAAAAAAATAGATAACACACGTACAATATGTTGCAAAATGTACTTGAGTTCAATATGTGAAATATTACTCGTTTTATTCCGAGTCACATTAGTCATTACAAGACCCAACACATGATTTATTAAATATTATAAACGAAAGTTTTGGTTCTAATAGGATTGAAGATGTAGATGTAGATGCGATATGTGTAACTAGCTCTAATAGGTATGCGATACTACAGTCACTCTCCTCACAAACCACGTCCAGAAATAAGTAAGAACGTAAGAGAAAGTAATATCTTCTCCAATGAATGTCAATGAATGAATAGATGACAGGTTTGTTTCTCCTTGGAAAATAAAAGTCAATACTAAGTGTTGCGTAGTTTGCAAACTGATCCAAATTTGCTTCAACCGTTATTTCTGAATATCGCTGGGGTTATTTTAAAAGTCAACGTCAACTTTCCCTTCGAAGTACTAATTTGGTATGTTTGTTCTGAAATGACGTTCTCATCCTTCCTAGAACGTACACTGAGTTATTTGCACTCGAAATAAATATACATAATAAACAATTATTTCATACTATAAAAATTAACAGCTATATTGTACGAGTAATATTTAAATTTAAATATCAGAAAGTTTTAGCTTGAAAAGAATACGTGTTTCTGTTAGACATTTACTCATTCTCGCCTAATTTCTGCTATAACGTTTCCAATTTTTCCATATTTTTACTCATACTCTTCGCTATTTTTGAGATAAATTTGAGTTTGTTCGTCGCTCTGGTTTTGACTCAAATATTTTCACAGTAGGACGTGCGCACACAAAGCATACATCGTGTACATTTATACATTCTTGGCTATCCGGGATGAACCGCGTCTCAGTCAATTGTGCTGACGTTTCGGCCATCTTGCTCTGGCCTTCTTCAGAGCTATTCTCTATACTCTGTACTCGATAGCCAAGAATGTATTGACTCAGGCCGCGGAAGCCTACGAACGCATCGTGTAAATCTTTCCCTTTAGGAACATCCTTTTAGGGAAAATATTCATTTTGTTCATTAGCAACATTGTTTTTATACATTTTTTGTCCACATATATAGATTTATTGTGTCAGGTGGCAACCTCGAACTCACTACGCTAGTGCGCCACGGAATCTTCAAGTCCTATCATTTTATCGCTTTCTAACCTTCCTGTTAGTCCATTGGGGCGCAGTAGATGTGCCCATTCCCCAGCGTCAGGCCATGAAACGCGAAGGTGATGGGGACCGCGGCTTCTGTGTGTCAGCCGCAACCTGGCAGTTAACCGCAGTCCACAGCTTTGGAGGCGTTTTATTGTCCCATCTCCCACACGGATGGTTTGCAGATACAGGTTCATATTGTTTTTAGAAACACGTTGAATACACAGGATGATTGGATGACAAATACGATCCCTTGAAACACACGCTATTCGCTACTCTGCATGTTTGACACCCCATACTTTTTATTTATCGAATCCCGCCTGGGTGATTATTCTATGAAGAAGTGAAACTACAGTTATAGTATTGATACTTTATTCTTTTTCTTTGAATTTAATTTCATGTAACTGCCTTTTGAATGAATGTAATGTCTTTACATTGTTAATACCGACTTTTAAAGGACAGCATTGATATCTGATAAATAGTTTTACAACATCGCGTCGGGTAGTATAGTTATTAATATCTGCGTTACGAAATAGTATTTGTCTTTCATTAAGTCAATCAGCTTACTAAAGCTACTTACTAATTTCTACATTCCCTTTGGAGAGGTGTACGTTATCCAAATATAAAATACTACTTGAAAGTATTCGCTTATCTTACTTAAAAATCACTATTTTAGATATACAAACACTTAGACAAGTTTTGAGCAACACGTTGGAAGTGAATGACAATTCACCGTTAAAACTCCTTACCTCTTAATTCATCTTTCGTGTGGCTGTAATAGAAATCACTGCAAGTGGCTCTAAATATTTCCTTCTTATCTGAAATATTCACGATTTCAGCCCTCTGAGTTTAGGAAGGATATGTGTGGACTTCAACAACAACATACATCGAAAAAACTTCCAATATCATGTTCTGTGAGACTGTCCGAAATCCAAAAATACATAAATGTACAATATTTTGAAGTTCCATTCCTTCAAATGGATCTGCATTTCTTAACTCAAAAACCTAAATTGAAATTAATCTTCAGCGCGATTTACTTGGCGTATTTTGCTAAACATTTGTTTGCTTACCGGGGTTTAATCAACGCCACTTACATACATTTATTTAGGTGGCGTTGGTTTAATTCCCGGCATACTCACTAAGATCGCGGAACTAAAATACACAAAAACATGTTTTTGGAAACTTCTTACAATCTTCTGGTCAGATCCGATAACAAATGATCAGTTCCCCATCATGAGACCGAGACGCGATGAATGACACCTCATACGTCTCGATTGGAGGACGGGAAGTGGTTTAACTGTGAGTAAATATTTCGCATGCACTCGCAGTTTTTCATTTACTGTACAGGGATTACACATCCACTAGTGTGTAGTTTTCTACAAATAAATAACAAACTTTTGATGATAATACAATTCAAGTTGCTTATCTGTTCTCAAATATATCCCTTGATGGTATAAAATGAAGTAACCATTATACATACCCAGCAGATATATGTAAGAATATGTCGGAACCATGTACGTTTTAAACCATCTCGTTCAATCAATCGTTTTTATACCCTCTATCAGCTTTTCCCTTGTTTTCCTTCTGGAAGTGAATGTAGCTTCACTATACACACTTTTTGTTGAGCACTCATTTTTCTATTACTCGAGAGCAAAAAATTATATTTTTAAACATTACTAACTACGCGTTTTTGGTATTTTTATTCATCGTTCAACTACGTATTGTAAATGTTTGTGTAGGGAATCTGAAATAAATAAAAGATAATGTACACAAGTTATACTTCTCCTCAATGCAGGTTTTACTGTTTCTTAATGAAAATAAATAAAATCAGATAATAGTGACTTAGAAAAAACTTAGATTATTTTTAAAAAATCTTCTCTTAGCTGATTGAGATTAAATTTTCATTTCTTATCAAAGATTATTAGACAGCGTATTTATGTGACTTCGTAATGACTAAGAAAAAACAAAATAATTGCCACACATTTGGACTTTTCCACTAACTTACTCGCCCTCTCATTTTCTCTTTAATCTTTCTTTCATACACATCACACATATTCTGTCCTGGGCGCTCACGTATTCGTAAATAGTAAAGCAATTGGATAGTGAATATCTTACGATGTTAGCAAAATAAATTCAGTAAATGTATTGCAATAACATTTATTCAATTTTTCTGTTTTGATACTTTTTGAGAAAAACTATAACACTTGTTATTAATAAATGTGATTTTATTTGGGAGATAATTGATTCGGCCGTACTTTGAATCGGAAACATTGAAAATTACAAATACCAGAAAATGTTTGAAGCTTAATATTTGTTCTTTTGTCTGTTACAGTGTTATGATGTTTTGGCGGACGCCATAACGTCCCTGAAGGGCGAGATGTCGCCCGGAGGATCTCCATTTGTCCCCATCCATACGTACGTCGTGAACCCCAAGTCCATCACTATGGGTCAGCTGTATGGGCAGTTCGACTTGCTGACCCACGAGTGGTAAGCAGTGATAGTGGTTATAACAAAAATAGTATGTTTATGGAATACCGTTCTTCATCTTCCGTTTCAAACTATCTGTTCAATATTAATTATTATTAGTGAATGTATCAGTATTTCTATATATATTATTTAATGATAATAATTGGTAAAAAACCCTCCAACATTATTATTTAATTTTAAAGAAGAAATGTATTTTATCATTAAAATTTACAGAAAAAATGGTGCTGTTTGTGAGAATATAATTCTTTAAAAAAATTGCAAATATTTTAATATGTCTTTAAAGGAAGAAAATTCATTAAGGTATATGTCTCTATCCTCAATATTGTAGTTGTGTGAAGACGTCGAAAGTAAAAACCTCTGCAATTTTCGAAAAAAACAAGGATTTCAACAAAAATGAGACATGCACCATTCTGTTCCTTACTGTTCCTTACGCTATCCGAGGAAAACGCTCCATCAAAAACTGTGGATCCATTTTTGAGAAAACTGAAAATGTTGCGGGTTCATGTAAATTACCTCCCAAAATTAAAATATCCGTTTCAAACTCCGAGAGCCTCGAGTGCATTAAATCAATCGTCGAATATGATGTTAAGATGGACAGTCGAACAGAAGTATAGACGGACAGAAGAAATTGCAAATTATTTTCCGTCAGGCGCTTTTTCGGTATTCACAAAACATGGATTCAGAGTGCACAGAGTACACGTGTTAAGAGGAAGTAATTTAATTATATAAAACAAGATTTATCCACTTTTTCGTTACCAGAGTCGGCAATGAGAGTTTTGTGACCAAAATTCGCCTTTTTGTGGCACGCTATTGCAATACATTCTCTTCTTGCAAAGAAAGGGCCTTAAAGTAAAAAATGCATTTCAGAAAAGGAGTTTATAATGCCGTTCCATTTCACATGCGACGCCTCTATATGAAGTTCGTAAACAAGAAAGTAAAAAAGGAGAAAAATAATGTAATACATTAAAATAGATTGAATTTATATATTGAATTTCTAGTACTTTAATGTTTTAAAACTTGCTAATATTTAATTTTATTCTTTACATAAAATGTTTTATTCATAATTAAAATTATCCGAAATAGCACGTATATCAATCTTCATTCTCTAATTTTATTTTCTTCTAGAAACATTTTATAGCATTTCCCTGATTCTAAGTAAGTTTTCGTTTCCAATTACCGATATTTGTTGATTATTCTGTTCTTTTTAGAACTTGCTGAAGCATTCTGTGTTACATTACTTTGAGATGTCTCATTATTTTGGGAGTTGTCTATGTTGAAATAGTTTCCTGCGTATTTCTTTCACTAAAGATCGCGAACCCATTATATCACAGAGTACATTAGCTGTTCGTAGAATTTCTCCCACAGAATTTTTTCCGGGTCTTCGCGAGATCCTTCATCTTAATACTTTTTGTGGCTCATGCCTTTTTCTTGAAGTGAATTTCTAAAGGCTGACCCAAAACTGTCATCGAATCTGCGAGGTAGAATTTCTGTTATCCATCATGATGCCATATTAACGAAAATAAATGTGAAAATCGCCGAACTCAAATGCAAACACCCAGTGCGAGATAGTGTCGTTTGTGTCAGACTGCGCAAGAAGGGATGTGAGCTCTCCAACGACGTACGGCGTTAGTATTAGGTGACATGAGATTCTATATTTTTTTATAACGCAAATAGCTAGGCAAATAAATTTATATTTATTTATTTATTTATTTATTTATTTATTTATTTATTTATTTATTTATTTATTTATTTATTTATTTCTCTAAAACTCGTATTGATTTTTTTACATTTCTGAAGGAAATGTAGTGAAGCTAAATAGTATAAAACAATAAGAAAGCATAATAATAAATTTAACATATTAATAGTTAATACTATTATTGCACCATGCAAGTCACTTAGTAAATAAATTATTAAAAGTTTGAAGTATTTCTGTAGGAGACATGTTTTCGTAAAAGTTCGAGCGGCTGGCTCACCTTCCACCGATTCTTGGTTAAACACACAGAATCCTACGCGGCCATTACAAACACGTGCTTCTAAGTAAATCACGGAGGAACGTGTTCATAAAATGTTCACACTCTTTCATTTACCAGACACAAAAAGAAAATAATTACTGTTACTATCTGAATACGAGGTAATGTACATATAACCAGATAGACTTGCCGGAAATAATATAGAGAGAAAAATACGTTAAAGGCGATCACTATACTGGACTTTAACGATTCACTACAACATGTGCACGATATTTGCGGCTAAACAAGATTTACTCCTCACAGGTTATGAAATGTAATCCGATCTAACATTTAAATTTGAATTTAATAGAACTCGAGATCCTACGATTTTAAAACGAATCTTTTATTAGTGAGAGGGTTCTTGATATGGGTCCCTTTCAACAGTTTCAAAATCTTCTCTTAAGTGGCTAGAATAATGTCTTTGAATTCTATGCTAACATTGAGTAAAACTAATACATTTAGACCAGAAACGGTTTTTCATTGTTGCTTCCGAATTTTCAAACTTTCAAATGATTAATTATTTGTGAACCCCTTCATGCAACTGCAGTAGTAAAGGACAATTTTTTTTCTGGTTGATAATTATCGTCTTCATAACTCAACATTTGAGTATTGTAATACTACATTTCTTTAAAAAATAGTGGTTTTCTCCCACGTTTGGTTGAAAGATGGGCAATTTTAAATCAGCGTAAAAAATATTTTCTCTAAAATAGCTCCAATATTTTTTTGTAATTATTTTGTAGCGATGGAGCTACTGAAAAAAACATTTAATCACATAGTGACCATTTATAATTAAACTATTTAAAATTTGAAAAATTACATTTAAGTAAGTTGTTTAAAGTATATTTTTATCTTGAAAAGTAAATGTTTACGTTGCTTTATGTATTTTAAAATTTAGAACTTTTCTAAACACTCGTTCTTTAATTAATCTCTTATGAAATCCTGGAAACCTCAAATGTATTTAGCTTTGTTTAAACGCGCTCTCAATTAAAAATTCTCAGAAACGCTCAAACAACATTTTCTCACAACATAACATTTAGTGAAGAAAATTTCCAGATAAAAAAAAGTGTTGCCCTTGGACGATATTCTTGCTCTGCCGGGGCTGAATCTAACAAGGATATGCAAATGTTGCGACTCGAAACGTATGAGTTGAGCCAAGTGACAGGAGCCCTGAGCATGTCGCCCTGAGCAAGGTCGCAGAATGGCGGCCGAGATGTGACTAGGTCGCGGCGTCTCCCGGTCAGCCAAGTAGTTTTGGTGGCATTGGCGTTCTGTTGTTGGCTGCAGGACGGACGGCATCCTGGCGTCGCTGGTGCGCGTGGGCACCATGGCTGAGGACACGGACAAGCGCTGGTACATCTTCGACGGGCCTGTGGACGCCGTGTGGATCGAGAACATGAACTCTGTTTTGGACGACAACAAGAAGCTGTGCCTCAGCAGCGGCGAGATCATCTCGCTGACGCGCTACCAGTCCATGATCTTCGAGGTCGCCGACCTGGCGGTGGCCTCGCCCGCCACAGTGTCGCGCTGCGGCATGGTGTACCTGGAGCCCGCCGTGCTCGGCCTTACCCCCTTCGTCAACTGTTGGATGAAGCGCCAGCCCAAGGTACTCTTCACCTTCTCCTCCCTTTTCTTCTTTTTCTCCTCGTGCGCAAGGAGCCAAGATTCATGTTTCCTCTTCTTTCCTTTTCTTTCCTTTTTTCCCTCCGTTTTTCTTCATATTTTTCTTCACTATTCCTTCCCCAGATCAAAGTTCTGACTTGTTTCTTCATCATTCTTCTCGTTTTCTCCTTTTACTTACTCACTATGGAATAGAGAAAAATTTATGACATGCTGCGCCAAAAAGGCAAATATTCGGCAGAAAAACCCTTACTACATTGTTCTGATAACGAAAATAAGGATAAATCCAGTGTGCTAAATTTCGGTAAAAGTCCTCTTACACTTGATGTAGACAGAATCCGTTTTGTGTGTCCTTAATACGTGTACCGAAAACTCAAATGACAGCAAAACACCTATCCATCTGCCTGTGAACAATGATAGCTGCACAATTGTTCCGTCGATTTTCTCCAAAATTGATATTCCTGAATCAATCTCGATGATGTCATGGCCCTTTGAATTTGAAAGCTATTGTTTAAGTTTGGACAATACTTTACATGCTGCCCCTGGCACATTAAAAAATATTATTCCATCAATTTGATTACACTTTGTTCTAAGGTAGTGTGAAGGACATTTAAGAAAATGGTGCAGGTCTCATACTCGTTGAAACTGATTTTTTTAATTGCAAAATATCATTTTTTGGAGTCTTCCTACAACTGAAATATTAAAGATAGATATTTTTCTGTGAATGAAAGATGTTCCTTAAAGATGTTCCCTCGCTTTTACCGCATCCGTTCCGCTCGGCTTGATCGTTCCCGACGGAAGTCGGGAACGTCGCTGCACCGCCACATTTAATTTCGTTTGCGCGTGACCCAGCATTACACATTGACGATTATGGGTCTTTGATGATGGAGCGGGACATTACCTTAATCCGTCTCAATATATATGGAATTCTAACATATTACATCTGTTTGACTCGTTCGTATTTTCACTGCTGTTCATTAGTGTGAAGTGTAATAGTGAAGTTTAGCAAAGTCTCTGAAGTCAATTCGAAAAGCAAATTAGCTTTATTATGAAATTGCGTCATGTAACAGCTTTCCTCTCTCCAAGGCATATTGTTACGCAAGTGAAAAAAAAATTCTACATAAATTGCTCCATGTGGCGTCTATTCCTGGTCTCCCGTGCCTCAGGGCGATCCAGTCGCCTGAGTTGAAGTGCCGATCGGGGACTAAGCCGCGTGTCTCGTGTGTTGAGCAGCAGATGGACAAGCACCTGGCGACCCTGAACTCGCTCATCGACCACTACCTGTGGGGCAGCCTGGACTTCATGCGCGCCAACACCAAGGAGCTGGTGGCGTCCATGGACTCGGCGCTGGTGTTCTCCTTCTTGCAGCTGCTGGACGTGCGCATCGTGCCTCTGACGCAGCCGGGCGGCAAGCCGCTGCCGCCCGAGCAGTTCATGCAGACCATCCGTGAGTAACCGACACAAACTCACGCATCTGTCACGTGGGCGTCTACGCGTTGTAGGAAGATTTGTTTCTTTTGTTGTCTCCAAATAAACAAGGTGGTCTGTTATGGACCAAGGATGTGCAGACGAAATACAAAGTCAGGTTAAAGCCCTTTATTACAACACTGCGTGTCGTAGTTTCAAACTCATAACCAGATACACATTGTCAGAGAACCAAAACTCCAGAAGAGAATGCCTAATCCTATACCAAGTCACAGTTAATCCAAATACAGTCCACATATCTAACAGGGTCGTGGTGCAATGTTTCGTAAAGGCGGTTCAACGCACTTGGTAATCGATATAAGAAGGGGCGCGATCGCCGCGCGCGCCGCTCACCAGCGGCTCATGCTCCACCCTCTCCGCCGCAAGGTTGAGGGGAGAGGTGGCAACCCCTAAGCCCCGCCAGCTGGCCACCTTGGAGTTCTTGCTTCGCTGCACTGGCGACGCTCTCGCTGCGGGGCGAAGACACACACCCAGCCGCTGTCAATGCTCTTTGATAGTGGCAGTCAGTTCAATCTGCTCTGACAGCCTCTACGTGGTCAACACATAACACAAAGTTTATTCAGACTAAATCAGTAAGATACAGTAAGATCAGTAAGATTTCATAAGGCGTGGTGGCCGTGTACATTAAACGGACGACATTGGCGGCGTAATAGCCGTCGCGCGAGCTGGTGAGCGCTAGATCCGGTCGTGGATGGCCCGGGGGCGGTGTCCCAATTGAATCGTTTATTTCAGAAAACCGTCAAACGTCAAGTTCCTCGTTTCGAGAAAACTGAGAATACGTCTCCAAATTTTTCAGATTTGAAAATATTTTTGTTATTAAAGAAGTTGATAAAGGAGTATTTTTCATATAAATATGTCGCAAATGATGTGTCTATCCTCCTTCTGAAATAAACGATTTCTGAAATAAACGATTTCTGATTTCTGAAATACACGATTCAATTGAAGTGGCGCAGGGCTGGCTTGGCCCTGACCCAACGTGCGGGCCGCGACCGGGGCTGTGACGGCACGGAGAGTCCGTGCCCCCGAGCGAGTCTCATGGCGCGCGATGCACGAGGGTGGCTAGTGTTGCTGGGTGTCCAGCTGGATCAAAGGCCTACAGAAAGACTTGAGGGGTCGAACCACAGAACCAGAAAAATATCAAAAGAGTGTAAATGGGTGGAGGTTATCTAAGAAATCTCGAAACCAGAACCAGAAAAATAACCAGAGGAGTAGTGGATTCTATTAACAGTTGACTCTAAGAAAGAAACCTGATGTTAACAAACCTAAGAAATCTTTGCGCCGCACTACCCTTCTGATTGGACACCTCCAAAGCACTACTTTTGATGACACGAGTAGCATATTGAAATGGAATAAGAGCTGCCATGCAAGTGTCATGTTCATCAACTACTTTACTTACGATCAGTCTTCCTCAGGAAGTGGTTGTCAATAACGGGATATCAATTGTTTGTATGCATTTGTTGGCCTAAAATTCGGGTGTTCTTGATTACATTTAACAAGCTGCAGCCATTTCACAAGCTTTGGATTTCGTTTCAGCACTTTTGCCCGTTTTACGGAATGTACTATTGATCGAACACACTGACTACAAAATCATCGTATGCTTCAATCTCAGGTGTCTTTCCCTTTCTTTTCTTCTCTGGCGTTTGTAGTTGTCCCTTGTCGGTGAGCTCTTTCCGGAGTTAATATGCGCTGGATACGGACATTCCAGAGATCCCGGCGATTGGCTTCACCGGAAACGGCGGCCTTATATGCAATAACGAATTGATAACGTTCACGACGATGCGCTCGGAAGACGTTTTCCAAACTTATGTTTAATTATTGAAGGGCCAGCCACACTCTGAGGCATTCTACAACGAACTGAATAGCAGAGCCTCGCAGCCGATCGGTGGCACGGCGCGGCGGTCCCACGAAGCGCGACCTACGCGCATCGATCAGCACGTTCACGGGCTGAACTGTCAGAAGCTCGTAATCATATCGAAAAGAAAACTGAGATAAGTCAGTTCAGTAAAAGTCTGTTCACAATAGTTTCCTTTCTCAAAACGGTTGCAATAGTTTTGGCGCAAGGTTAATTTAACGAACGATAGAAGATAAATTAGTTCTTGTACAGGATAAATATTTACTTAAGCGTCAGCATTCCTACAACAGCAGAGATCACAATGCAAATCAACGATAATCATACTAATACGCATGCATTTGTTTACGTCAGGATTTTTATTAGGGTGAACGGATAATAGATAACAGACAACTAAACAGAGATTACCATCTGAACGACCGTACTCACGAGCACTCTCTCCACGACTGACGCTGCGATCATCCAGGTGCCGGAGCGCCTTGCTAGCCAACTGCCCTTGCCGGGTGGTGAGGCCGCCCCGGCGCACTCTGGGAGAGTGAGAGGAACTATGCGCGCTACTCTGAATTCCGGGAGAATACAACACTCCTAGTATTCACATTGCCATGCGTCCCCTTTTCTTGCTGATAGACTTTGGAGTGGTATTTTATAGGATTAATAGATCATGGACCTAGGGAGGGACCCTGAACTAACAGAAGCATACATGCTGGTTTGATCAGATGTGTGTGATGAACCGGATTTGTTGAACAACTTTCTATTCGTGAAATTGTGAACATCTGCTCTTATCACACCGCATATTTTCCACAAAGACCGTCAGACATAAGGTGATCAAACCTAGGCAGGGCGCACACACCCTTTGGACTGGCGTGAGGATGAATGCCTAAACGCGTCGTCCAATAGGTGATCCCCTAAATCCTGAGCCTTTCGCCTCGGAAACTTGGTTGGGGAGTTTGCTCATCTATTAACTACTAGCTCGCAGGTTACTACGTATTGGTGCCGAAGAAAGGTTCATTTAATGAAAAGAATTATTTTTGAGCAAGTTTCAGCTCGGTTTGAACATTTTTTTTCCTTTTATTAGTTGAAGAAATTTTGAGTGTAAGTATTTTTTTACTAAATATATTTACTTAGGTTTTCCTGGTCTCAATATAGTGATAACCAAGAATATGAAAAGGTATTTCTTGAAGTGATTCGATATAAAACAAAAAATATATCTCTTCTTAATATTCTCTTATCTACCGATTACATATTGTACTGAATTTTCTTCTTGCATCTCTTTATAATATTTATGACAAACTGTTTCATGTATTTAAAGAAAAATAAACTTCTGAACAAGTACTTTAGATAAGGGCGTATTTCCAATAACAACCCGGAATTTTTGTTAATAATTTAGACCCCTGCAGCTTATGCAGACTCGCTAAGTCCTTCTGATGGCGAAGAGCCAAACGCGCCCCTGAGCGCTTATATCTTGCCTTTCATAAAACACGTATCTGAGAACATATTTTATATACCTCCCATGGCCCATGTTCACCCCAAAGATTTATAAATTATACGGATTGTATTTCAACAACTTTTGGAATTATTGTTCCTGTAGAAATCGGTGTTTTAAATTAATGATGAGGATGTTAAGTTATTTAGATAACGCAGATAACAGTAAAAAATAAGGGAAATACTATTAATTGAGGCAGTTCTAGCAATCGTCCAAGCTAATGATGTTCATCTTATAAAAACTCAAATATACCAATTTGCGATTTTTCTGCATTGGTGGGAGGAATGTGGAATGGTACATGGATTGTCCAAAGAAAATAATTTTGAAAAAGGATCCCTTTAAATACAGCATTGTAGGCTTTCACGGCCGGAGTCAATATTCTTCATGTCTTCCGGGCTTATGGGCCGTGGTCCAATTGGCTCTGGCATCCCAGAGCCAATTGGACCACGGCCCATAAGCCCGGAAGACATGAAGAATATAGATCCCTTTAAATGTTTAGTTATTGAACATTTCAATCTGATATCCTTTGTTTCCATCTGAAGCCGCCGGCCAGTGCGCGTTGCACAATGCGTAGCGCTCGCTCCGCGGCGGATATGGAATACTACAAACATGGGTTACGAAATTCAGGAATACGTTCACTCAGAACGATAATACTGTTATGTTAGTAAACAAATATGAGTCTTTGTAAGGGACCGTCCTTAAATTACGTAGCGCTGAAGAGGGGGGTTTGAGGCAGCGTTACACACTGCGTTACCTAGGGGTAGGGATGATCATAGTTTATGGGTAAGTGTTATGTAATCTTGATATTTATTTTTTAAATCTTTCAACATTTGCTGAAATAATTCATTTTATTCAGTATTATACTAAAACATTACCATATTAACAAATTAAATTAAAAATATAATACATTTAAAATATTCTATTTTATTAATTGTTACAATAAATGCAAATATTTTTCATCCATGATATTGAATGAATCTTGGGGGGGGGGACGTGACGTACCATTACAATATATTTTTCCTTTTCGCTATTCCTATATCTCTAATATAGTTGATAACGTTTTATGTATTTATTTACGCTGATTTCTCTATGAAGTGTTTTTTATAATCTTACTAACAGAAGTACCTTGTGTTACCAGGGCATTTATCACAATAATTTATTAGACAGGAAGAGGAATTCCATCTATTCCCGCTCTGAGGCGAGGTTCTATTTCTATATGTTACATTGTATCTCCCCTCCGTCCTACCACGCCCCTCTCTGCTTTCCTCCCATCTGGAAATACCCTTTCTTCCGCACTCACTAAAACACTTTCTCACTAAAAATATTGATTTTTTTCTTATTATGGCTACAGACCCAAACTTTATTCACTTTATAACTGAAAATAACAATCCAATCTAAACTAAACAAATAAAATGCATGTACTAACATCTTTTCTTTTGTATTTTTTAATATTATTCTAAAACTTTCCATCAATTGTCACATTGTAAAGCTTACACTTTTTCATATTTTTTCTTCACACATATTTATAATAAGTTAAAAGTGAAATTTATCTTCCCGCGGTAATTGACGTTTATATTCAATTAAAGTAATTTTAATTGAATTAGAGTGTTTTTGGATCCTTGATAAATAGCGATGGAGCCATTAAACACTTCCACAATCACACCACACACACAACTACACCACAAACCAAAAAGGGACAATTATATCTCTCCAAAAATTCGAGGTCCCGGTTTGACACACATTCAATTCTTCCAAATACCTTTTAACTATTACTCTTTTTATTATATTTTTATTAAATTTCTAATTTTAAATAATCATTCATCACCCAAAGGTTTCTTTTCACTCTCCACTTTAATAAAACATATACAGTTAAATCATCACAGTTTCAACATAACACGTTTCAGCATAACACTCATGTTTTCGATCGCATTGTCGCTTGTGCAACTCGCAAATAAATAATAATTATGCTTAATTTACTAAAACTAAACATGTGTATTCATACCTTTTTACGACAATATAAAGCGCATCAATCATGTAATTCCAATCATTGCATTTCTCTGAGACACTTAATACATTCACGCCTAGACGCAATTGAAATCAATACAAAACTTACTTTTTTAAAGCGGAGAAAAAAACATTTCGTATTAGACAATTGCCAGTGAAAATAAACACTGTCCTTCTAGACGCAATTATGTGCATTGATGGGCTGAATCGTAGATCTGTTGTCAACCTCTGGTAGCGCGCGACTAAACTATTGCACATAGATGCTTTCTTGAACCTGTGATGTAATGCTAGGCGAAAACAGTCCAGAAAAGTAAACCCTATGGTACTTCTAACCTTCAAAGAAAGCAGCTTAAAAGTTTCATTGATATTGGTATAGTATATTCAAAAATATCTCGCTGTGTCGCAACTCGCCTTGTGCCTTTATTTATTAATATAGATATAAATTTCGCGTAAATATTTACGTAATCGAGCTGATATATATATATTGAAACGAAGAACATTTCTGTATTAGAACAATTAAAATTGATCACTTAATTTGGTATAATTAAAAAGTTACTTGGAGTTGATCAGCGCTCAGTAACACTGCTGCCGCCGCCGGCCCACCAACGGTCACATCGGGGGGTAAACGGCGAGGCCGGCGACGTAGAGTAGTGCCGGAGAGGCTCGAGTGAAGCACGACGGGGCAGTACTGCGTCAAGAGGTTAATTGTCGTTGTTTAAGTGCAGTTCGGACTGAGTGTGGCCGCTGAGTGTGAAAACCAGGTTGATAAGGATTAACAATCAGATGATTAGTGAAGATGGAATTGCGCACCAGAACTGATAAAAACCAATAGAGCAGGAAATCGTGTGGCGATGGAAACTCGTGTCATTATTCCGCCTGTTATAATATAACAGTGGGCAGTACTGTACGGACATCGCGCAAAGTGGAGAAAAGGTCGCTGAAAAGACTAGAAACTGCCGACGAACATCAAATCACTGGTGTCGTCTTCCAGTACGTGAGACACTTATTTCGTACCGGGGGGGTGGATCCCGGCGAATTCATCTCGGCCCTTACGTGGGGCCAGAGGAGTGTGTCGCCGAAGGAGGCGAATTCCCGGGCGGACTTCGGGGCAAACCGAAGATTGCCGAAGACACCGCCGCCCGTTGCCACGACGGCCCCGGTCATCGCCTTAGAGGAAGCAGGTTTTTTTAAAACATCAAGTAGCGTTGACCGTGCCGTCTTGTTCCAAGGCCTGAGAATTTTCGATGTAAATACTGATTTGTAATAGTTTTTCTGATCATTAAATATTTAAATGTGCAAAAGAATTTATAACAAGCATCTTTCCCTATGCTGCGCGCAAATTCCTGGAGACCCAATTCACGAAAATGTACCTGTCCCTTGCATAATTATTTGTCGTGATATGACAGCTTCCTCAGGTACGTCATCAATAGAAATAAAATATAATATAATATATATATAGATATTCTATATATATAGTATATATATATATATGATTTATATATATATATGCCACTCTACTAAATCCATCTTAGATATTATATCTGTTGAATTCTGTTTCTTCCATTTATAATTACATTATATTAATACATTTCTATAATTCAGGAATGAGCGGTAATTAAATTTAATGTAATTTAATATTAATTATAGCTAATGCAAATGGTAATCTCAACATTCCTAAGAATATTCCGTTACTATTTTGCTCGACTGATTCCATTACTTACATTTATTACGTAGCTAAATGTTCATACAATGTTAAATTATTCTGTAAATCTGTGCCTAGAATCGGAATATATAATATATAAATATAAATATATATTTCTATTTATATTTATATAGCCGATTTCAGGATGACTAAAGACAGAATTTTTGGTAAAGAACATTCCAAACCAAATATGTGCAAGCTGAGTTCACTTGACCTAAAGGAAGAAGCCTTAATTACATCGGTATTGAGACTTGAGTAGTAGATTTGTACTCAGTAGCTGCTCCCATCGTTCACCTGCTTTTCTCCCCCAGAGGCAGGTTCGTATAAATTCGGATCGGTGCAGATCCGACAAGTCTCGCCCTTAAAAGAGAAAATCCTTTTTTTTCTTTTTTCATTCTTTTTATTTCTTTATCCGAGCAGCCATCAATGTCCCTCATCCGCTACCCTCCTTGCTAGCCCTTTTCCCCCTGTTCCGTCACCAGTTTCAGCGTAGATTACCGCCTCCGGCTGTTCTTTGTTTGATGCTTAACTCACTGGTTGAGCCGACGTCGCTTTGCTCTCCTGGCGGTTCCGCGATCGCCGCTGCCGCTTGTGGCTGCGGAGTTTATCAAAGGCACGAGTTGAAAAGTCGATTCGCACCAAAAACCATGATTTGCTTTCCAGTGGGCGACCTTTTGTCTCTTTCACATCACAATCAGACATATTTCTGTTCGTGTTGTTCTTGTTGATATCGCGTAGTTTGTAAAGAAGAATGTTTGTGAAATATACGTTTCTGTTGGGCATTTTTATTGAAACATGTTCTTGTGGGTATGTATTGGAATATTAATTTATTTTAGATTTCCGATTTTTGTTCTGCTTATGTAATTACTTGTTTGCAAAAATAAATCTGGGGGAAATATTTGTGTATATTTTCTCTAAACACGTTGTGAGAAACGTTCGACTACTGTTTTTGTGGATATGTATTGAATATCGGATATTGGATCAAGGACACGAGATTGATACGAGAGTGTTCAAAAAATATTTAGTTTTGTTTGTAATAAGTTTTCAATTTTTATTCACAATTCCATTTTTCTAATTGCATATATTGTATTTATAAATACATATTTTTTTATAATTCGTAATTATCATTAACGTTCTCATTTTTATTTTATGGTTTAATGAATCAAAAAGAATGCTTTGAATTATGTTCTAAGACGATTTTCACCATTTAGTTATGTTTACAAGTTTTTATTTGTCACTTCTCAAAAGATTCTGGATCTATTTTCGAAAAAATGCGTGCCTTACTTTTTGCATATTGTATAGTATGGAGAAGATTATTTTTGAGCACAAAATGAATATCGAGATTTTGACATAAATACAAGTATATGTCCCTAACACCATAAAAGAATATCGTTTAAGAAATACGTACACAAAATCAAAATTCGTTTCTGGATTCGCTTCACCTTCGCAAAACCTCGTTACAAAACTCTTTTTACCCCGTGCAGTGAACGTACTACACAACACGATCCCCCTCTTTAGAAGAAATAGAAACGTAATATGAATAGTATATAAATCTGTGCATCTAGGAAATAACACACTTACATAACCTACTATTCTTTTGTCGTAACATGTGCATTTTGTGACATTTTTCATCTTTATTCTAACCAAATGTCAAATAAGTCAATTCTAACGAAATGTCAAATAATAATAGTGTAATAATAATTTTGTAGTGCTCTTGTACACATACCCGTTACTCCACTCCTAGCCAACGTATAACTTCATGAAAAAGTGGTCAATCACTTTTCCTCAAATACTCATTCGTATTTTTAATGACCGAAAATGATCATGTAATTTCAAAGTTTTTGTAAACATTGCATTGTGCAATATTCTGCGCATATACTGTGATTTTCAAGAAGAATGTTGCAGGAAAATTTGTAAATGTTATAATCCTGATATATATATCTCGAGTATTGTTACTATCTCACCAAATTCTGAAGAACGTAATTGATATGTATAGATTCAGCATTTATGAACGAATTATTGGGTACATGCTGAAAATTGTCAATAATTTTTCTTATAAAGTGGATCTAAAAAGCTTTTCACAAATTGACACAGTGTGTCGTGTTTCAATAAATTCGTTGAAGATTAGAAGTAATATCGATGATAGATAAGTTGTAGAAGACTTGCAATATAACTATTATTTCTATAAAGAATTAATTATTAAGAAATTACTAGTGGCCTGCAACAGCAAAAATGCTTCTGAACAAATCCACACAAAATTCCTTTCCAACCATGCACACTACTCTAGAACAACTAATTAAATTTTCTCTTATTACTCTCCAAAAAATTGAATATTTTAACACAGAATCTTCACAAATTCTTCATTAACTTAGAACAGTACATAACTCTTACAACATACCAATAATATAAAAAAGAAGTTGCGTATCCATAATATAAATAGAAAACATTTAATTACGAGCGTCCTCATCCATGAAGCCTTCCTGTCGCCTGACGTCAGCTGTGTTGCAAGTAGTGACGCACTGAATTCAGTCAGTGTTTGTAGTATGAAATTGGACGGAATAACCCAATAAAATATTTACATCTTTTAGCGTAAATCGAAATTGATTCATTATCCTTGGAGTTTTGATGAGGACATATTTTATATGTATTGGCAATTTACGCAATAATTGGTTCAATTGTGCTGAAGAAAAAGCTAAAGAACTTGGCTTTTTGTACAGTGAATCAAGAGATACATTCGTAGATATTGTAAGATTCGAAGTTTTTGTTCAATTTGTCAACATAACAAGGACAATTTTCCACTTGTTGGCCATTTACGTGTATAGCGCCATTTTAAATAGTTTAATTTTCTTCGTAAAATTGAAACTACGAAAAACAACTTTTTATCTTATTCCCTCAACTCTTCGCCTATGTGCAGTATCTTAATATTTATACAATGACAACTGTATATATACCTCGTTGTAAATAAAAGACAATTAGATGATCATTAAGTCGAGTTAGCATGACGTAATTAACAGTTTAAAGTAAATGTAACAAATTGTTTAAGTTGTTTGACAAGCGTTAGGACAAAATTTCCTTCGATCTTGCAAACATGTAACACTTACGTTAACCCAAGAACTTCCGGACGAAGTTTACGGGGTAAAAATCTGCCTGACAGAATGATGAACGAGCCGCCAGGTGCAGGGACGATCTTGCTTTCCTGGTACGTCACCTATTGATGCATTGTATTGCACGGACGCCATAATTCCAAGTCATATACCGTCTTGCCTTTCAGACAAAACGCAACAATAGCAATAAGATGGTATACGTATGGTCGTGTCTTTCTCTCTTGTGCTTGACCATTCGAGAATTGGGACTTTGGTACCGTCCCCTCTGGTCGAGTCGAGCAATAGCTGTTGTTGAATTTGTTCAAGTTATACTGAGCGAATAGGACCGTCGTGAGACTTAAATGTGACTGTTTACTATGTACAACAATGTCCTTTAACTTTATAGGAGAACCTCACTGATTATTGATCCTAATTCTAAAAATGAATGGTCGAACTTTTCGTATGCTATACACATTGTAATTGGTGTATGTAAAACCATATTGCATTGATCAAAATTGCAATAAATGGTTCTTTAAAATTTATGTTCAACTATGTATTTAATTTTAAAGCTGTAACAAAAATATATTACATTATTTTAAATGTTTTATTAGATGGCCAAAACATTAGACGACATTACATAAAATTCAAACTTTTTTTTCTTCTGGATCAGTGTTTTTTTACAGAAATTATAAAAATTGAATACAAATAATCATATAATTATAAGATATGTACTAATATTTACGAGTATAAAAAGCAGGATATTGTATAATTGAAATTAGCCAGACTTAGTATATGAAATTTTAACAATCGTGAAGTGACGGAGATGATGGAGCCAATTTATCACCGAAACTGCTGCGAATAAAATGACGAGACTCCTGAAATATAGAATTGTTTATGTAAATTGTCTGTCTATATACTATTTATGGTACTCCTTACCTTCAAGATCGTAAATTTACAAGCAGAACCTGTGTCAACTGCACTTTCTAAACAATTATTTTAAAAGAGAAAATAGCTCTAGTGGAATTAAACTTCGAACGACCAGCCCCTGTATTTTGTGTTACAGCATTATTCGACCGGTACTGAACATGGGTATATATTATAGCGTAGCTAATTGTTTATTAACGAAGAGAAAGTTTATTTTGAACTAAATATCACATTATAATTTTATGATTTTATTGATTTGATGATATAATGATTTTGCATTCTGGAGTTCAAGATTCTCTTTCAATCTACGTATGTGCTATGATGTAGAAATTCCTTTGCCTCGTGTAGAATATGCAAGAAAAATAACTCGCGTTTCTCTAGTCCCCTCTTTAGGGAGACCAATCGGAAGGTTAAAGCTTGTTCCGGCTGGGTCGAAGTCCCTCTGATGGTAGGTTAGGGAAAACATGGTTGTAAAAAAATTCGTAGGCCGATGAGTTCATCGGCGCCGGATGTCTCCAGCCAGCGGGGAAAGATCACAGCTTCCTCCCATGATCAAATCATTCACTACACTTACGGAACTAATTACCTTAGCCGTTGACGTGCCCAGTAATGCTCATCAATAAATCAATCAACTGCAGGGGAGCGAGTGATAGTAAGAGTTATTGAAGTACAATAGGTTAACGGAGTATCTGGGGGCCGATGTCTGTTGGTCCGATGGTTCATCTTTCTGTGAACGAACAACACTAGCACCTAAACCATTCAAAGGATTTTTGTTAAAATGAATAGTACCCCATTAAAGTGGCCTGTCTCATAGCCCTGCGATTTCTAATCGAATTTTTGGAACATTGGGTGTATTTACATGCAGCGCCTGAGACATTTTAAAATTGTCGAAAATAAATATATTTTTTCTTTAAACGTCTTATAATAAAATATTAAAGTATATAAAAGGTACCTCTTGTAGAGATGCCTTAGGTTTACATTTTGCTGTTAACCTTGAATTTTCGAAGGTAACAAATGTTTGAAATTTTTGGACTCCCTCGTTCAATCACATTAGTGAATATAGAGGTTAAGAGATTGGGAAGAGGAAAAGTTTCGGCATGTCATAGGTCCCTTTCTTTGGGGAGAGCGGGTAGAGGGCTTTAACTGGCTTCAATGTGTGCTGCCAAACTCTCGACTTTTGATATAATTTGTAGCGTCCCACGTAGCCCTTTTGCCAGAAAAGCAGAAACTAGCAGTGTTTACGAGTCATTGAGGCAGTGTAATCTTTTCAACCTACCTCCCCCCATTGACCTCTAATAACGTCGCAGACCCGCAGTCCCTCAACGTGATGCGGCTAACCTTCCGGAGATTAACGCGTAGGCGGTGCTGAGCCTCGGCGAGAAGGACTCGGCGGCCGCCCAAGCCCACCCCGCTTGCACCCGTGCTCTCGCCGGCGCTCCCGACCGCGCGCCCGCCCCCGCCCCCTCGCAGCGACCTTGACCTCGCGGCGGAATTAAAGCCACGACGCAGCTCGGCGCGGCAGTCCTAGCGGCTCAGACTGCTCTCCATAACGTGCAACGGAAATGAAGCGAGCGTAGTCAATTGCGAGTACTCATACTTTCTCACAAGCAACTTCCTAAAACGTTATTTAAAAGAAATTAGAATATGGTAACTTGAAGTTTGCAATAATCTATATATGAAACAAAGTCGGATTCGTTATAGCATTTATAACTCGAGGACAGCTGGACCAATTTTATCTCTTTATGTTGGATTCATCTCTGACACGAATAGCAGAATAATTATACAACTATCAAAAAATCTCTAGATAGCGCTGTCGAACAAAACTAAATATTCATAACCAGTGCAACCCGCAACACACTCAGCAAAATGTTTTGACTCTTTATCGTTAAATAACTCATCAGCTCGACGCGTTATAGGGCATAAAAATCTAAAAAGGCCAAAGGCCTCAAAGATACGTTTCTCATGCCAAAGTCTACAGGATGAGCTTTTTGAACATTCTATTATTTTTTTCTGGGGGGAGTGGAAGGGGAGAGGGGGGAGACGAAGATAAAGGGAAATGAAGGGCAGAACAACGTCTTCCGAGTTCCGGTAGAAGAAAATTATGATGAGAAACAAAGCGCGTACGCAGCGACAGCTACAGCTACGAACCGTCGGTGGTTACCCTTATCTAGTTTTCCTTAGTTAAGGGTAACTACCTTTGGCTCGTAGCTGTTGTTTCGCCGATGTGTGTGATGTATTGTAACTTCAATGAGAAAATGAATACGCGAATGAAAAGTAGTTATTACTTTACTTTCGTTACCTATCAATCAATCCACAGTTGTCTTCGTACAATGAACACACAACAAAGAAAGTAGTACTCAGTGGCTTGAGTGTTCCGTTTTAAAGCGTTTAAAGTGTGTAAACAACATATTTTCTTGTAAAGAATGTTTTCTTTTCTTATATTCGATCATTTTTTTAAACATGACGTATACGTGTTATAAGAATGTTTGGACTTGCCAAAAGCTCTCGTTTTTGGAGAAGAAAAACATTTAGAGCCCTTTTACGTTCTATCATGCCAAACGTACGTATAGACATATAATTGTTTGACCTTAATAGAAGAATACATCATCATGAAAAATGTTCAGTAGCTGCCTAGATATCGATTGTTATCTTGTTTAGAAAGAACATGAATTCAGATGGTATATTCTCAAGATAAGAACCAATTTAATCAATATAAAACTTCCATTTCTCAAATTACTATATCAAAAACTGCTAAGATCTTAAGTAATTTTGGTGCATTTATTTCAGAAATCAAACAAATAGCAGAATCAGATTTTCCAACCAAGTTTAAATGTAATTCAATAGATGAGTATCGAAACTATAGAACATTTTGCAATACAAATGAAGTTAGATATTTTTCTTATCGTGATCCAATGCAGCAAACATTATCAGCAATGTTATATTATATTCCTATTTCCTGCACAAACGAAGAAACTAAAGCTGAATTATCTAAGACATATACTATTACATCTTTATGTAAGCTATTTAATAAAAATCGACGACCATTAGAAATCTGTGCACTTGAACTCCTAGACACCGACCTCAATAGGGATGTCATTAAACTGGGTAAACTATTTAATAGTATTGTGAAAATTAAATTTCGCTCTAAATCTAGTTTTCCTATACAGTGTAAAAATTACTAAAACTTCAACCGTACACAAGCCCACTGTACATTAAATTCTCGCTCCTTGAAACAGCCCGCCCACCATTAAACATTGGCTATTCATTCATTTCGTCAGCTTTCTCGGCTTTCAATATTTCCTTGCTATGTACAGAACTGTGGATCTATATATTTTGTTGCAGGGTTATACAAGAATATTTTATTTGTCGTTATCGAGTAGTGTGCTTGCAACTTTCTGGGAAACCAATTTGTGTGGAGTTGTTTAGCAGTATTTTGGCTGCTACAGGTATGGAATAATTATAATGCATGTTTTCTCACTCGGTAGCATGTCCAATTGTAGAATTAAATTCTATGGTTATTATTATTATTATTATTATTATTATTATTATCCAAATAAAACTAAATTAATGTACTTCAAAACACGACATATGTAAAATCCAAAAATTGAAGGAACTAGATTTTATGTGCATAAATGCCTCATTAATGACCAAATATTACCTTGTAATTGTGCGAGACTTGACTTTACCACAGAATATAATTATCTAGGTGTAACGTTCGACCCACATCTGAAATTTGAAAAGTATACTAATATACTATTTGACAAAATTAAAAGAATATCTGGCTGTCTCTATGCTGCAAACGATTATTTAAACAAAATAATTATGCTTCTTCGGTACAAATCATTAGTAGAGTCAATACTAAGATATGGTGTTAATACAGGGGGAGAACTAGCTGTCTAGTATAACTAATATGTCTATCTGTCTAGTATAACTAATATGCAATAAAAAACTCCTAAAATGATCATGAATAACAACACAATGGATATCAAGGAACTTCGAAAAGAAGCTGATACTTTGACCTCTTATGGTTTCTACAAATCTTATCACATAATGAGTCACTACAATAATAACCAATTTAAAACAATAGTTACATAACTATGAGTTCAGAAGAAAAAAGATATGATCCCACTCACAATAGGTACGGAGAAAGATCTTCAAATTATGTAATACCAAAATTATACAATGAACTGTCATTAGATCTAGAAATGTGTCTAAAATTTATTGAATTCAAAAAGGAACTGAAAATGTTGTTACAAACCAATTAAATAGGCCAATAAATAAATAGTTTGATGAGATAACATAAGGACTGCATAAAATCAATATTTATGTGTAAACACTGTATTTAGGATAGTTACATAATTATTTTGTGTTATTTTTGGTATACGTACCGGTATGTGTTATACCAAAGTGACTATATTAGAAATAAAAACATAAAACTACCTATGTAATAGTACATGTTCATTAAAATGTGCTGTTATATAACTGTAAGAGTATTGACATAGAGCAAAATTTAAACCAATTTATAAAAAGGTAAAACTATAATGTATTTTTTCTCAATTTTGTTACTTTGTAAATATACATAAAAATATTTGAAATGTTAACCATTGTTTTAATCGTGTTATCGATTATATCACTGTAAAACCCAATATTGCAATTGTTACATATAGGACTTTTATGTTTATAACTTTACATTGAATTATTTATCGTAAAATATTTCATAAGAATAGGTTTTTATGTAATTATTTTAGGTAAAATTATAGTATGTCAACATTATGAAGTTAAAGAAGAAAATAGTGTACAATTCAGTAATAATGGGTACCTGATGTTAAGTCAGTTTGACTTATCAGGACCCAGAACAAATTTGATAGAAAATAAACTATACTATTATTATTATGTTATTATTTTATTTTTTATTAGGTAAGGATTGAAAATATACGATATCGTCTATATGCATTAAAGGATCGATAAATGATGTTCAAATCATTCGTTGAATTTGCTTTATTTGGTGGAATTCATTCAACCTTTAGAAAAATATTGTTGTTGGGAGGCGAATGCTTTCAACTACCCGTTCTACTGGCCCAACGAAGCATTTGCCGCTTGTTGCTCATGGCTTAGACCGCGCCCTAGCCGAGAACTCCAAGCCGCATCACTCCGACGCTGAGAGGAAAGTGGAGAATGCTCTTCAAGTGACGCTAACACAAATGAGGGCTCCTTTAGTCCACTTAAACCCTTTCCTCCTATCCTTACGAAGGTTTTCTCTTTCTAGTTAGCTTTTGCACTCAAACGCGCCATTATAGTATTTGATTAGTAATATTGACTTCTGCATCTCTCGAAGCGATGGTGAAGGAGCAATTTTGGTGGGCGTTGTAGACCATATCGGGTCTTGTCATGTCGTGCGATTTGTTGATGTGTTTCTGGAGTCCTTCAAGGTCAGATGACGAGATCAGTGAAGGAGGGGGATGTCAACGCATCTCTATGCCTTTAGAAAGTGGCTGGGCACCTGACCGGAAGGAAGAATTGCACGCGGTACATGGCCCGTTGATTAACGTTCAGCGCTGGTATCTGCGTGGTTATGTTCAGTTGGATATAATATTTTGCAGCAGTAGATCTCCAAAATTCTCATTTAGGCATTGGAATTGTGAAATACCTATTTAAACGCTTCTTAGACTTCTCTACTTTTGTTGTCCCATGTTGGTCAAACTATTTGTGAAATACCCACTTACTTTCCTTTTTTATTTAATTACTTTTGTTGCCCGGATAATACTCATAAATGTTGATAAATATTTCTAATTCTGTAAATTATCGTTAAGAAAATAATCTCTCTACTTTTATTTATGTTTTTATTTATTCTATTTACCCTGCTATGTTCATAATTGTTTCCTTATTGAAACGTTATCTTGAATTTACTACTATTTTGGTTTATGAGTCTCGACAGTCTCAACAAGTTTCCTTCTTACTTGTCGTATGTGGACGTGCAATTGTATAAAAAATTACGATTTCTGGAAGTTTTGTTGACCGAAATCAATTATTTGAATTGATGGCAACTAACTACAATTTATCAGTCTTTTCTTTTTCATAATATTTTTTTTTATATTATTACATTTATCAATGAGTTCATCAATGATCTGATCTGACACAATAATGGTAATTTCGTGCCGTCGCAACTTAAAGTTCATGGGATTACTGTGATCTTTTCGCGCAATGCTGAGTTCTCGGGCAAAATGCAAATTATAAGTCTTGATACCGTCTATTACATGTACTTGTTGATGGCCCTCTTACCGTAATCTTTCGTAATGTAACGAATATTGCATCACCTGCCGGAATTCGCTGCGCGCGGATTCCTTCATCGGCCGGCGCCCTCCCTTTCCCCCCGAACTGGACGGTTCCGGACTATTTGTGAGTCGCAGGGAAAGGTGGAGCAAGTGCTGGTTGTGTCGAGACGAGCGCCGGCTAGGTATAAATGCGCCGCGTCCGGCAGCTGCGGGTCAGTAAGAAGTTAGTCAGTGTATGCCAGTGTAAGTCAAATAGTCGGAAGTATGCGGCCGTGAGTCAGTGTAAGTCAAGTGTAGTTAGTCAGTGTAAGTAGTAGTCGGAAGTAAGCATCCGCGAATCAGTTAGTGTATGTAATCAGTGAATAAGCAGTCAGTCCGACAGTGTGTCTGAAGTAAAAGCTGTGCTGTAAAGTGTGCATTGCGGTGAACAATGGTGCAGTGGGTGAACAGCAGTCAGCAGTCAGCAGTCTGAAGTCTGCAGTGGAACCTGAGTTATGAAGTGTGCATCGCGGTAAACAGTGGTGCAGTAGGGGAACAGCAGTTTGAACTCTGCAGTGGAAGCTTAGCTGTGAAGTGTGCATTGCGGTAAAAAGCAGTGCAGTGGACCCTGTCTGCGAAGTGAAATGTGGTCTATCCTGTGAATTGTGGTCAGTGCAGTGAAGTGTGTTCTGCGCAGGGAGTTGTGGTCAGCGCAGTGGACCGTGGACAGGGCACAGGACTGTGCGATAGTGTAGATTGCAGAGAACAGTGTAAATAAATAATCAACAGAACGGAATCGTGTGTAAGGAAAAAATAAGTGTAATATAACTGTAAATAGATCAAGTAGTTTTTAGTGTATAATTAATTACGAATAAACGTTGTTTAAAATATTGAGTGGGTTTTAATTCACCACGGAGAAACGTTGCAGTAATATCAAAATCGGTTACAAATGTCCCCGGAATATTACAAGTTATTTGTTAGTCTCATGAAAAACCAAAATTTGCCTAAATGATTCTAGCTTCGCAACGTTCCCTGTAATGCGTCACAGCTTTCTATTCGCGGCTGCCTATATACACTACAAATTTTTAAATTACCGTTAATATCTACGAAGCTATCCTATCATACATTAATCCCGAACACGTAATCTCTTTAGATATAAATTTCAAACAGCGACATAAACTAATATTACATCTTTAACTAATACAATTGTGCAACATGACGAAACGAATTAAATCTCGTCCACAGGACCAAATATTAGCTGAACAATACTCGTAGCGTTCAGGTCAATGCACGCGTTTAGTTGGACGTAGCGCAAGAGAATGAATATTTTGACATTTTCACAAAACCACAAACTTCACTGACTCCTCCATATACCCATCATATATTCCCTAGGGGCTTTCTTCCTTTCTCTCAAATGAATAGCGTTATGTCTCCGCATGAAATATAATATCTTGATTAACTGTCGCCCTGACAACATATACACCTTAGCTATGAGCGTTTCATAAGCATTCATTTGCGTTGTATTTACAATGTTTGATGCCGTTTTTTCTGTTTAAATAAAACCGGGGGTTTCGGGCTTATCACAGCATATGCAAAGTCACCTGCGATATAATGGGATCTCGAACCTAGGACAATCTGATCTTCGAAGTTAGATTTTCAAACTTGCTATTATATATGGTAAGGTAACCTGTAAATGAGCATCTTGAAGTGTACATACACTTCCACAGCTCCACGGTACTCTGGAGTAGCACATTTTCTTATCGACTTCAGTAAATGCTCTTTTTTACCATGATTTAACCTGACCATTGGCATTTGTTACCATGACCATTGGCATTTGACGACTTGGATACCAATATAGATCATAGTTTTGCACTAATCTGTAATTTCTTTGTCGCTAAGGAAACGAATACATTGAATCATTTATAGAGTGGAAGGTAATATTACAGAGGTTGTTGATGACAGTGCTGGATATTGCAAATGAGTCCTTAAAAGTGACTTGAGTAGATTCAGTTGAACCCATCAATATCCTCTTCTGCACGAATAATATTTTGAAATATTTAAATATTGGCCATAAGGAAAGTAAGTGGCGTATTGCACCATTTCTTGTATAATATGTCCACATTTACTAAACAAAATAATTGTTTAGTAAGTAATTGTTGTCAATTGGTGCATGCTCAATTAACACACTTAGTATAGAAAAACGTTCTGTGATATTGATTTCGAGATTTCAACGAAAATAGCATTTGGTGGTCCCCTGATACCAAAATCTGTTTTTTGTTGTTTTTTTCAAACCACCCATTCGTCTGTGCGATTCTCCATTAATTTATTCGTCTGTTAACAACATTAGCACAAGAGGTCGTGACATTTTTTCCTAAATGAATATTCCGCGATTTCTTTGTCTCGACTCAAAGCTCGACTTTTTAGAAAATAATTCTTTAAATTTTGATGTTAGTTTATATGAAACCCCTGTGATATAAATTCATTCTCCTTCTTCAAATATTGCTTTTCATATTTTATTCAAATATCTTGTATGAACGGATTAAAATACTTCTATAAAGGTAGCATAGGTCCGATTTTCACTGTAACCTGTAAATTATCGAAAATTGCAAATGTTTAAAAAATTTTAAACACCTGAAAAATCTTCGCTATTAAAGATATGTATTTAGTCTTCACATAAAATTTGTTCACCACAATTATTTAAGAATAATTAATGTCTTGTACATTTTTAAAACAAATGTGTTTTCGCGTAATTTTGCGTGGAATATGGGGAATCTAAAAATACAAGATTTTCTCCATTTCTTTCCTTAAACGTCTTATACGGATAGTGCTAAATACTGTGACGTCATGGATACTCACAGCGAACACAGACACAGACCTTTCATATAACAAATATATTTATTAACAAAGAAACCAAAACAAATATTTACACTTAATTTCCTACTTACACCCTAGCTCTGATAGACCTACTATCCCCTGATCCCGGGAGCGATCCAAACCTGATTGAAGATCGGTTTCGATTGTGGCATTCGCCACTCCTACTTCTGAAGCGCGCACAAAGCCTAGCTTCCGTGACCGCAGTCACACTGGGACACGAAAGTCCGTTCTGGCGCACAACGGCTGGATTGCTCGATCGCAGGAGCGATCTTATCCGATTGAGAATCGGCGTGAATCGTGGCACTCAACCACTCCTCACTCGACACGCACCACAGCATCGCTCCCCCGTTGACTGCATTCACCCAAGGACACAAAGTCCTCCGCAGGCTCGTGACTTGCCTCGCGGGCCGGGCTCGATATGCACCGTCGTGGCGCAAGTTTTGTGCACATGCACGAGGATTCTCCACTGTCTCCAGAAACCCACCCACTGGCTCTGTACACTCCGTTATATAGGCCACGCCCCCCCCCGCTTGTTATAACAGTGAAAGATTTTTAAAGGCTGGAAGCCTTGTGTCTCCCGTTTCCGCGTTCTTGCCTTACGGAAAAACCCTTCTCTCCTTCTGTGGCGAGCTAATCCTCTACCAAGCGTCCCCAAATAGATGCCACGAGGCCAGCTGGCTAATACGTTACAATACATTGACATAAACGCAATTTTGATCTTCTTTTTGATTTTTCAAACAATTTACAAGCTTATTTTCTATAAATATCTCTTCCGTATTTAATATGAAGCTTACGGTTGTTTTTTACACAATATTGAATTTTGTAAGTATACCTGCTTGAAATGATTTCTAATGATCTTATTGAAAACCGCATAATTTTTTTCTGTAAAAAGCTAAAAATTGCGCATTTTCAAAAACGTTCAAATGACATTTTCTCAAAAAGCTTCATTTTTTTGCTTTAAACCTTTTGCACGGATTGTGATAAATGTTTTGAATAACATAAATACTTCTCTGATGTATTATTTTGATTCTTTTTAAAACTATTACACAAATGTAGGAGATAGGATGGGACAACCCTGTCTCACAAAGAAAAGAGATTAGAACATTAGTATGCAGGAGTCTATGCCATTTTGTACTAGTTCTTCTATTTGAGGAAGCGCATGGACTTGCATCCATCTTTAACTATTTCTATCTTTATGCTTTTGTACAAATGTTGAAAAATATTTCTAGGGACCAATTTATACCTTTTACAAAGACTTTTCACGTTCCGTACATAAAAGTTCTTTTTTTCAGTTGCAGAGTTATTTGTAAATGTCTTATTTGTACACGCACCTTAACGCCAGTTTAAAGTTGTGAAGATAAGGGACAATGAGACAACGTGAAGAAATCACTAATATCTTTTTCATTAAAATATCAGAAGTAATACAAACGTTGTATCCTTCATATACTGCAGTTGAAGAATGAGGACATAAGAATGAACATATGTTATAATGTAGAACATCTGGTAAAATTCGGCGAGGAGACCTAGAAGTAAAAAATAATATAATATCTGTGTATGAATGAATGTAGATTATACACAGCAGAAATACTTTGGTATTTTGATTCAAAGTTTGAGATCAAAGAAGAATTAAAAAGAATTCTGATATTTAGAAACCACATTTTACCATTTTGCCTTCTATTACTATGTTTCTTATTACAAATTCGCATAATTACTTGAGAATGATGGGGGAAGCTTTTGCGTTTATCTTACGACTACATCTAAGTTTCAGCAAATGAACATTAACATTATGAGAAATATTGATGTAAGCTCTTATCACAATAGAGCAAAAATCTAATTCCTACAGAAATAAATTAAATATGAGCGGAAAATACGGAGTCAGAGCAAAATACCAACGCCTGAGTGATCTGAAGGAATGAGCGTGCAAATACTTGACACACAGTGCACGTAATATCTGTAGCGACGCATGTGGAGGGTAAAGTAGTGAATCAAATCGCATCAATTTAATAATAATTGATGGAAATAAAGGAGCAAAAATAATAGTTTGCAATCCTCAAATGTATCATTATACTTATTCTATAGGACGAAAATAGAGCACTCAGCCATGTTTTCTAAATTGTTTTAAAACAGTATCACTTAACACAAGAAGCCACAGACAAATATTAAGAGCAACTACTCGTTTTCCTTTCATTATAAATATTCATTTTCTGGTGTCTTGTTCATACATGTTCAGAAAAATATTATAATGTCAAAAAATACAATTCTAGTAACTTATTTATGTAAATAAATATGCAAAACTATGTCTTAATTAAACCAATTTTAATCCCTTCTCCAAATCAGTACCTAATGCATTAACTACTTGGTCACCACCTCTTTGCATTTGTACTGAGACATCATGATGGGCGAAACGTAGGTATTTGTGTTTAGAACGAGGCGCCTCCGGGATATACAAGTATATGTTATATTGCTTTTCTTTTTCGAATGTGTGTAATATTACTTGCATTTTTTGTGTGTATCTTGAGACTCAACGTTTATGTGCGTAATTTCGTGTTATCTTCTCAACTTGTTTAGTATTTAGCAGTGTTCTGGAAGACAAAAATTTGTATTGCTTCCTTGCCTGACGAGACCTAGTACTTTACTCTACAACACAAAAAGTTTGATTATTTCGAATTGTTGGGAACATACTCTGCTATTGTTCATTAACTTTGCAAGTTTAGTACATGGTTTTGTTACGGGAGGTGGCGGTGAACTGCCCCCGCTAGATGAAATCCGGCGCCAACCTACGCCTCGGCATGCAGGGATTTCTACTCCAGGTATCTCCCTCCAGCGGAACACCACTGCCTCCGAACGGGACAAGTTGTAAGCTTCCTACTTCCCGCCACGTGTCTTAGAGTATTGCATGAAAGTTTAAGGGTATGCATGTAAGGAGCGTGTGTAGGTCAAGGAAGAGGAAAAAAATTCGCGCGATTTAATGATTCATTAAACCGGGGCTTCGTTTCTCTGTTTTAGCCTCTTGTCACTTGCAATTTACTTACAAAGGAGCATCTTTGTCGCCGTCCCCTTGCAAAGTATTTCATTCTCTGCTAAGCCTTTCCGAGATAGTTGACAGAGATCCTGTCCAAAGCGTTAACGAATCTTATTGTTCTCCCACCGAATACGGTGAATGTTACCGCGTGGTCCTCCATTTGAGAATCCAGATGGAGTGCTGCTAATATCCAATTAGTGAGAACGAATTCATGTACTATGAGACCCAGTGAAATTCAGATTCAGAGACCCCAAAGCGCTACGTTGTTAACGATCACACCAGGAAAGCTATATTCAAAATTGAATCTACCGTATGTGCTTCTATGCGTATGGATCTTCTTGAAGGTAGGAATGTGTACAGAGAAGGGGGAAGAATACCTGGAACTGGGAGGGGGGCGCGAGCAGACTGAAAGGCCCTTCTCTATACAAAGTATTTTTACGCCGCACCGGGCCGTGAGGTGGCCGGGGGGGAGAGGGATGGTGCTGGTTAAGAGGGGAGGCAGAGGATGACAAATTTACTCGAATTTCATTGCACATATGATTTATTGATATTGGATTTCTAGTCTATGTGAATGGGATGAATATGCAATTAATGTTATTTACAAATGTAATGAACGAATGATATAAAATGGATGTTGTTGTTACGTTTGTTAAATTATCACCGTTGAAGGTGAGTTCGTGAACTTGTCGCACTTACACGTTCATGGCACAGACGGTGTTGCCGAATGCTGCTGCTGGGTTGGCTGCGCATGCGCGGACTCAGAGCTGCTTCCTCTTCCGCGCGTCCCACACAGTTCGCTGTCGGAGAGTCTGTCCAGCAGCTTGGCCCACGGAACCCTGGCCCGATGTGTGCCCTCACAGCCGGAGTATGCGTTTGCGCACACTCATCTCTCGCCGCTAGTGACTGACGGGTGAGTCGGGTCTGTTCCGTACCGCTCTTGTTAGTACCCGCGATGGCAGTGTCACAAGGATAAACAACGTGCGAAGCAGCGGGTCTACGTGCGCGAAAGCGCAAAACATGACGTGCTTGTGAACGCCGAGACCTGCTCGCCGAAAGGCCCTAAGACCGGCGGTGTGGCCTGTGCCTCTATCGTTATGTTTCTCGCCCGTCTCTCCTGGCACAAGTGAAGTCGAGTGGCAAGTCGGAAGGCTGAGCCTTCGGAAAGCGGGGGGCGGGAGGGGCGCCGCCGTTCGGGGAGGGACGGCGGGCGCGCGGGTTGCGCGTGGGTTGCGGCGGGCGCACCCTGCGGGAGTGGCCGCCTCCGGAGGGAAGGAGCGACCACCCGCCTTTGCGCGAGGGCTTTGTGTCGTGGACGGAACAGAATGATTACGACTAGCAGAAAGCCCGCATGTTCTTAATGAAGCGGATACTTCCATGACCCCCTTATCTTATTATTATGGAATGTGGAGCAACGTAGTAAGCGACGAGAAGCTTTAATTGTGTACTCGGTGTCTGCTTCTCTGTCTCATACTGTATCCCAGCTCAACAAAATAAATGTCTATTTTACCAATATTTTCACAAAAATTGTGTCTTGTTTATTCCGTAAAACATAAACAGTCGTCGCTGTAATATAAGTATTCATCAAAATTTCGAAAAATACTCTAATAGATTGTAGCTGCCCCAAAAATAAATTTTGTTATCAAATAAAAATGATAAAATTTTGCGATAAAATAGTTTGCGATAAAATTTTGTCGACTTATTGCTTGCACTTCCGGGAAGAAAATAGGTATAGTGCGATGGGAATGTGCATATGCCTACGCATAGACGCACGTTGATGACTCTATGTAGACTCAAGGGCCCGCCCTGATCAGGGTGCTTTACACAACGGCGCTCTCTATGCAACCCGTTGAACACTCAAGTCTTAGTCTTATTTAGACATCTTCATTGTCTATTCCGCCCCTGCGGTTGTGGACTTTTTTCCGGGAGAGACAGAGGAAGACAGAGACTCGAGAGAGAGAGAGAGAGAGAGAGAGAGAGAGAGAGAAAGAGGGGGGAGAGAGAGAGAGGGAGAGAGAGAAACCGTCAGAGAAAGAGAGAGACATACAAAGAGACAGAGACAGCGACGGGGAGAGAAACTGGGAGAGAGATGGGGAGAGAGTCGGAGAGGGAGACAGAGAGAGAGAGACGGAACCACACTTGTGAGAAAGTGTTTCATTTGTTGATATTTTTGAAGAGGATTGCGTAAAACGTGAGTAACAATCCCGTGACCTGTAGCCTATGAAGTGTAATCCATTGCAATAGCGAAACATTGCCGAATCCACTAGCACAAAATAAGAGTGCAATATACACTGCAATCAGACAAGCTTCTCGGAAAATGAACTAATAGTCTGGCTACTTTCTTCTTGAATCCAAATCATCCCTGTGTCTGGGAGGGGTGTAGTTCGGCCGTTCTCGGGCCTTTCTTGGCGAGGCGGAACGATGACGGCAAACGCTTGCCAGGATTTCATGCACAGAGCATAGAAATAGAGGGAGAGAGACAGACAGACAGACAGACAGACAGAGATAAAAGAGAGAGATAGAGAGAGAGACTGCAATGGTGAAACTGTTACACGGTATACCACTCCTACAATCCATTCACTGCCTGCCGGCATTCACTTCAGACAGGTGACCAGATTTTCTAATCTTGGTGTAAATTGCTTTGTAAAGGAAGGCACGCCACATTTTTGCCAAAATACGAACAATGATATCATTTATTTTCCGACATTTCATTTTTATGTGGACAAGTAAATTTGCTATTGATGCAACACAACTTCATCATAGGATAAATATGAATACTCTTCCGTGGTTCTTTGTCGCACTTACATTTGTGCAACGATCACAATATGTCACGTTAAAATTCAGAAATAGTGAACAGTATATAGTATAAAACACACCTCTGTTATTTTAGAATATTTGTACATATTTAACAAGTAAATTGTACAATATTGATGAAAAATCACGTGAAACATACAACTACCGCACGCAAAATACTAGTAGGCAAAGCCAATGGAGTGGTTTGTAGCATGGGGGAAGGAATGAAAACAGCCGTGAACATAGAATTTATTCTTTGAAGAACTCTTTGCTTATGCTTGGGAACTTGTCAGGTGGCCGGCGCTGAGTCCGTTGATACCGATGAGTCGGTTGGACGACTGCCACGATCCCGCAAGGGCGTTTCCTTTGTAAGCTTGGGCGGGGTTAGGTTGATGTCCGGGCAGGTGGTAGCGCACGGCAATGCGCCAATGCGTTGGTTCTGATGGCCAGGAGCGGCTGGCGATCTTGGGCAGAGCTTGGGCAAGACAGGTTTTCTCAACTGACATGTATTGGCGCTTCACTGTGTGTCCGTTGTGTATAGCTATGTGTCTTTAAACGCAATGTTTCGATAAGTTTTTTTAAATACTAATTTGAGGTTGAATTCTTTCGATAATATGTAGCTGTTTAGGCAAGGTATACTAGATGTTGAAACACGAGATATACATTTTTTTCGTATTTGAGAAGCAAATTTCAAAATATTTCAAATTGTTTGTAATACTGACGAGATACAAGTAGCCTATTTGCCATGAAACAATTGAGATGGTATTTTGGCTTACGTCAAAGCTTCAATTTCGCTAGTCGTTTAAAACAGCATGTATTTTCATTTATAAGGTAATAAATACCCACATTATTTTTTCTCTTGTCCTGTTTATCGTGCATTAAGATTCTCTGACATTCAGAGTTTAACAAAATGTTATAAAATATATTAAATGAAGTATCAATATTATGATATTTTCATAATATTGTCAATGATATTTTAACAATTTTCGAAATAATTTCCTATTTAAACAATGTCACCATATATCTGACTGGTACCACAACTACAATCAATTTAAAGAGTGAGTGTCTTTTGTCGATAAAAAAAATGAATATGGTCGTTTTTCAACGATAGCGATCAATAGTACTCCTTTACCCAAACAGTTAAATAGTACTTTAATATTAGAAGAAATAAAATTAAAACATTGCGTTTTAAACTCAGGTCGCCATACCTGTTACGCTTAGCGAGACTTGAAAGTGGCGGTTAACATTACTCATCATTCTGGAGCCTTATGATGGATAATAGTGTTTTAAGAAAACGCTAGATTTTCCTGGGGCGCCACTATTCCATTCCCAAATTGAAGAGGTCGTGACACCGCCATTTGAGTAGCAAAAGAGATCATCTGCTACATTGTTAGTGTGATTTGTGAAGTCGTCTAGAAATTAATGAAGGGTGTGGCATAAATTTCAACTAATTATGAGGATTATTGAAAAGATAAATTGATCGTGGCACTTTCACAAAAGGAATGCATTATCAGGTTTTTGGAAATAAATAACGTCATTAAATTTGAAGTGCAGTGATGCAGTGAGTTACTTGACAAGCATCTTGTTTGCTTCATTGTCGTTGTAATTGTTTAAATTTAATAACTAAAAACCGTTATAATTCTGCTTTCGTTTTGCGCTTAAATTACACTAACAGGGATGTTTAATAGGAAGAAAATTACGTTTCACATGAACGTTTATGTGAATTGTGAAGGTCGTCATTTATGATTTATTTTTAAATACTTTACTCACAAACTCCAGGTTTCCCATTTAAAATAAAAAGAAATACGTGTGAAGTGGATAAAAGGAGATTAAAAAGAGAATTTCTACCCGCCAGTCTAACATCATCTTTGTTCTGCACATTTTGAGGAAACCTGCTATTGACCTGGATACGTTAATCAACGTGAACTCAATGATGAGCGAGACAAGTATCTTGGGCTTTTGTCCTCAATTAATAAGTTGTAGAAATAAGTACATGTCTGTTGTAGCGGGCTTGGAAAATTGGCTTACATCCACCGAGTTTTAGTCCTTCACTATTTCTTCTACGCGCGGTATCATTATTTATTATTGTTTAGGGAGCTGACGTCGTTCATTCTTCAATGATATGTGTAGTCCATTTTTGTTTCGGTGTCTCCTTTTGTTCGCACTTTTCTGTATAGAATTAAAAATATTAAGTTTCTTTGTCGTATATCTGCATTTATTTTTATATGTATGTAAGGTATGTTTAGTCAACTTTGCAAGATTTCGATTTCGCCAGTTTAGTAATTTCTTAATAAAGTAAAAGAAAGAAAATGAAACTTTAATTTGTAAGTGGCAACTAGTTCTACGAGGGTCCACCAAGAGCTATACTATAGGAATATGCTACATAGTGTCAGCCACAGTATATTCTAAGTCGTTGATTTTTACCCACAGAGAGTTAATCAGCTCAATGTAGATCATGGGCTATGCAATCGTCCCCTGAACTTGTATATTTTGGCAGTTGGGGAAAGCAAGAGCCCTACCCTTTCAATTGCTCCATCTCCTCCGTAGGGAGCAATGGCGCGCAACCACTAACCCTCCCTTTACTGATGCGGATTAAACTGAATAATAAGATTTAATTGCCTGGTCGATATTATCGACACTTATGTAACATATTTCACTGGATTCAATTTGTACCCTCTATACTGTATAACTAACAGTTATTTGATTCCACAATCGAATAATAATTGATTATTGTTGAAATAAATCACTACTGTACCTAACTTAAAATATTTTATTTGCTTGTGTTTTTCTTGTAATGCAGTAATAATGTAACTCGACTCTTCTGTCCGTCCGTCAAGCCAAAGTAGAATACTATCTAGGACGGGAATGACAAGTTTTGGTCCGATTAGACGCCTTGCGAATATGAATCGAGTCTTTTAATTTTTAGATGATAAATTATGTGTCTGTTGTTGCTTTGCCTCCAACGCTATAGTTAGTCGAAATCCTCTACCGTAATTATTCTGTGTCTTACTGATTATTATAACAACACGATCTGCATCCATCTAATAAGACAATTGTACAACTGAAGTAGAAAATATTGTACGTTACGAGATACCGATAGCGGTATGTGTCATTAGAGTCGTATTTAATGAACATTATTTTGTAATCGGTAGCATAATGAGTATTTAAGGGCAGTGCTTGGACGTTCTGTTGCGCAATTCATTTTAAATTACTAGTAAATATTGTTTGCATTCCAGTCTTCTTATTCTTAAATCTGGTTCAGTTATTCTTAAATCTGGTGAATTTAAAAATAAGTAAAATGTATTTTTATATATAGTGAATTATAAATATTACAAGACCATTTTTCAAAATGACACGATGGAATAATGCAATGTGGTTGAGAGCTTTGAGATCCAGTTCTATGCCCCTCCTACGTGTGTATTTCGTCCATTGCACCGCCTTGTAATTCAATCAATGTACATTATGCAAATGCTCAACTTTCGTTGAGCTGCAGTGCGTATCCAAAGGCAAGCTCTGAGTATACCAGAGAAACTGATGAATAGGTTGCTTTAAATTATATAATTTTTGAGAAGAACGTTCTACGGTACAGTGAAGTAGGAATCGGTTGAAGAGTATAGCAAGAATTTTAGTAAATAATGATGAAAAATAAAAATTGAGATTTGAAAGTACAAAATGATACGTTTGTGTGAACTTTGTTAATGGATAAAAAAAGAACACATTACACAATTGTCCTTCAACGATGGTGACGGAGTTGCTTTGGTGTCACATATTTACAACGTAGGAAATTAAGAAATATTTTTCTTATAATAATAATAATAATAATAATAATAATAATAATAATAATAATAATAATAATAATAAAGAAGCGGAACGTGTCGAGATGAGATGCAAATGCCGGACGCGCTCTCCGCAATGCGTATAGACGCGGAGAGTGAGCCGGAACGCGACGCGACGCAAGGCGCAGAGCGCACCAAGGCGCGAGAGAAGGTCTCCGCGAACTCAAGTGGGATGTTTAAGTCGCGCGTCACTTCAAACAGCTGTGATTTGAATTCAGGAGAACGCTCTTTCTTACGTGAGAGAAAATTCTGTGTGCGGATGAAAGAGTGCGGTGATTTACGTGTAACGCCTACCAGAAGACGAAATATGTTTTGATATCACTGCAACATACATTCTGAACGTTAAAATTTGTTTTCGTTTTGTAGAAGTGCGTTTTGAGAGAGGATGCTGCTTTTTCTTTCAAACAAAGAAAATTAGAGAAAAAATCTATCAATTATTGAAATGCATTTTGCACAGCGTTTTGTGAGAGAGGGTAAACATGATTCAGAAAAAATAGAATATTGCAAAAGTAATGCAAGTGTACATAAGACATCGGAGTAGATATTAAAATTCACTCGCAAAATATAAAGAATGCCAAATTCTCACGTCATGAGCACTTGTTTTAGAGCGCTTTTAACGCTTATCCCATTTAGAAACTTTTAGATTTATTTTAAAAAGTGAACTGAATGAGGGATGAGGCGCGTCTTAGAATATTACCCTAACCATTTTCATTAATAGAAAGTTGCGGAAAAAAACAATGAAAAGTGCCAAGGGAATCAATGTGGCAGATCCAATTGTAACGTCATGATAAAGAAATAATTAGTTCATATTCTAAACAAATAAGAATAAAAATTAGGAATCAAGTAAGGATTTAAGTAGACACATACAAGATAAGTCACGTAACGTAAATCACCACTATAATTTTCAAGGTTGAAGTTAATTGCAGTGCAGATTTTTACAGAGAGTGCATGAGAGAGATGGAAATAATTGTTAGTGGATTTATTTTTCTAATTCCATTTCTCTTGTATTTTTACGAGATATTTTGAGTGAACCTTTGATTTTTCAAAATTGGAAAGCTAGACCATATATTTCAGTCTATCATGTGAAAGCGTTAGACAAAAACCAATGTATATACTATTTTCATATGTTTAGATAATATTTTTTAGTAATTTTGATATTTTTGCGAGTAGTGTTTAACGGTTTGAATGGAACAGTCTTCGCACATAAGTCATGCAGCGCTGCCCTGCTGCACCGCTCCAGTATGTGGACTCCAACCTGTACTAAGATTACGTTTCAAGGAAGAATAAAAACACATAACTTGCTCAAAAGTAAAAAACTGTTTGTCATGAGCTAATTTTATCATCCATGGAAACCACTGATTTAATAATTTGTTATGACGAGAACATAAAATCCTTTCACGTTTCCACAAAAAAAAAAAAAAAAAAACACAGAATTTTTAACAGCGCCTATCAAGAAGCTTGGTCATTACCCTATTTCCAAAAAGTTCCTTTTTTCTATGGTGTCCATCAATGCATCACGAATAGATCCATTAATGTGCATCATTAGAGGGCTAATGTCGATTTTCTTGACAGCGATATAAAAGAAAGACTGATAATTTCTACGTTGCTTGCTGCCGAAACAATTATGCTTAAAATTTCTATTGCGGAACATATTTCAAAACGCAGACATGCTTAATTAGTGAGCCAATACTAGTTTGATTTTTTGTTTTTTTATTTGTCATTAGATTGCACGTGTGACAGCATTTCAAATATCCGGAACATCAGAAAATGTTTGTACGTATTTCACCTCGAATCTAGACTCCCGTGTACATGGAACTCTGTAAACGCACAAGGTGGAGTGTCATTTCCATCACATGGGATCAATCTCTTTATATACAAATTAGATCAAAAAAATAAGCTACTTTCAATCTCAACATTAAACAACCGTTCAACATCATTTGGATCCTCCATACCCAATTAAATTATCAAGATGACCGGCAGAAATGAGCAAAACTAATATATTGCTTACTGTTATGTTAGATTCTATAGACTTCAGCATAGACTGTAGTAACCCATGCCAATCCTTATGTCATATTTTAATGAATATTTAGGTTATTTCGTGTTATATGAAATCATCGAAATTTTTTAATACGATACATTCAATTCTCAACTGTCTCTTATTGATAGCCAGTCAATTCCATTCGGCAGTACAAAATGTTAACGATTTGACATTACCCATTTCAGTGATACCGCACCAGATCACTGATTAATTTAATCTAAGCCACAGGCAATCATGCTCAAAAATAATCTGGAGAAAATGCACCAACAACCCAACAGAAATATTCTCCACAAACCTCCTACTATTTCAACACATTCTTCGTCTCAAAATACTACTTGTCAACACACTTCACCCGATTATTAGTTACCACAAGTACAAGGCCCGCCAAATCCCTATCAACATAATTCAAATTCAACCAACTTTCCCAAGAATCCACAACAACTATCCATTATAAATACAATGAATTAATGCATTTACTTCCTATATAATCAATGCCTATACAACTTATACCCACCATAATTTCAACTCTATTCAAATTTCACTTCCCGTTCCAGGAATAAATTGGAGAATTTCGAGACTTATTCTCCTCCTCGAAATTTAACAGTCCTATTTTTACACTCCTTATCCACATAACCATTTTCTAATTAAAATTTAATAAATGAAATTTGTATTTAATCCTATTACATTAAACTGTCAATAATATCAAATTAAGTTGTAGAGCGCTCTGGCGGATTGTTGCATCTAAAATTTAAAAAAAAAAAAATTGGACTTCTCTCTAAATAAAAAGTATCTCGAAGAGAATAAATAATAAAAAATAAAAATACAGCCGTATTCATCGGTGTCTTTTGTCGCCTGCAGTGGAAGGGCGTAATCCGATAACAGCTCAGTATCGAACACGTTTTCGAGCTAGTAGCAGTATAGGGAACTAAACTTGTCGAACACGTAATAATATAATCGGAAAATGTTGTTTTCATGTACGATTAAGCTAAAATAATAATATAATAATAATAACAATAAAAATAACAAGAATACCATAACATAATCAACAATAATACATGTATAATATTTATTATATATATTATATTATTATTATTATATTATTATTATTATGTATTATTATATTTTTTATCCTGGTAAACGTGCTCATCTTTAAGAGATTGTTGGAGAATAGCTTAGTCGCAAATAAAAAAGACGAGTTCAATTTTAATCAACTTGTAAATTGGCCTTTTAAACTAATAGACATATTCAGTACTTTAGAGAGCGATTTACATCAAAATCTATTATACATGTATGCAATTTACTAGATTGTTATCCAAGTATTCGCATTTCTCTTTCTATAAAATAAATGCATTTCATTATGAACAAGTTGTTACATTACAGACAGAAAGAAAAATAATTACAAATTATCTTAAATCTGGCTTAGACTTCTTAGTTAATTTTATATTTTATTATTATTAATGTATTATATTATTATATCATTATTATTTTGTTTATTCTCAAAGTTTTTGGTTTCACATGGCCACACCACAGATACAAATATCAAGCATAGTACACAGCATATTTAAATACTACAACACAATATTAGGCATTCTAACATATAAACATAAAATGACGTTTTATTGCTAATACAATACAATTTAAGTTAGCTTCAAAACCCAATACGTGTCCACTCCCCTATGATCTCTTGACTAGTGACATGGTACTGATTATAAACGGATTCGGAGGCCGATGATAAATGCTCTTCTCCAAGAGAAGTTCTTCCAGCGATTGCAAGCAGAGAGTTTTGTATCAGCAGTTGCTGATAGTACATTGGATAGTTTTCACTTTTGAACCACTCTCCATGTGCTTCTTTTACCAAATACTAGTTCCTTTATTTGTCGATTTAGTTGGGTAGTTGTCATATAATTGCTTTATTGAACGACTGCAACATCAATAAACCAAACTTTCTTGCAGATTTGTCCAAAGAGTAATATCAGGTCTGTTGTACTGAATTTCCTGTCTGCAGAATACTGCGTCCATAATAACTATGTGTCTCATTTTCTATACCTTCTGGATCGTATACGGTAGATGATGCATCCATTTCTGAGGTAGCCGTTGGCTTTTAGCTAGTTGGAATGGATTATGTGGCTAAACTGATCGTGTCTCACTCATAGTCAGTGGAGCTAGAACAGCTACAGCTCATTA
>BOPP01000013.1:755423-767582 GCA_017312745.1 Gryllus bimaculatus
TCATACTCACTGTGGTCTACACAGACTTCTTCAGATGAGTACCAATATTCAATTTATATATATATATATTTATATATTTAATATATATATATATACATATAGTATAAATAATACCGATGGCATGACAAGCGCGAGGCCTTTTTTTCATTGGCATATTTTTCTGCCAATATTTACCTTTATATATATATTATATATATATATATAATATAGTATATATATATATAAAGTAAGATAGTTGGAAGAAAAAGTATCCATTGCAAAAAAAGCTCGGCGCTTGTCATGGCCATCGGCTCTACTTCAGTCGCACATAAGGCCATCTATTAGATAATTTTCCGAGGCGTCTGGAATTGGAGCAAGAAGTACCAGAAAAAGCTATCATAAAAGAGTCAAACACCCGTAACGCCTAATCAAGTATTTTCTTCAACACGTAATTGTTCAAAAATATTAAAAAATTTAAAAAATTGAATAAAATAATATAAAAACGAACCTGAAGGCTGCGTAAGGCGGCCAGACGAAAACATTAGTTGTCGGAAGGCCGGAATATGTTCTACATTCCCAGTTCGTACCAAGTAACGGATTTTTGACACATCCCGGAAAAGCCGACTCACTGCTTGCGGGCGCCGAGAGCGGAAACGTGTCCGAGATGAGATGCCAAATGCACCGACGCGCTCTCGCAATGCGTATAGACGCGGAGAGTGAGCCGGAACGCGACGCGACGCTCAAGGCGCCAGAGCGCACCCAGAGGCGCGAGAGAAGGTACTTCCGCGAACTCAAAGTGGGATTTTAATCGTCGCGTCACTTCAAACAGCTGTATTTGATTCAGGAGAACGCTCTTTCTTACGTTGAGAGAAAATTCTGGTGCGGTGAAAGAGTTGCGGTGACTTTAGTGTAACGCCACCAGAAGACGAAAATATCGTTTTTGATATCACTGCACATACATCTCGAACGTTAAGAATTTGTTTTCGTTTGTACGAAGTGGCGTTATTTTGAGAGAGGATGCTGCTTTTCTCTGCTTCAAACAAAGAAAATTAGAGAAAAACATCTATCATTATTGAAATGATTTTGCACAGCGTTTTGTGAGAGAGGGTAAACATGATTCAGAAAAATTAGAATATTGCAAAAGTAACTGCAAGTGTACTAAAAGACATCAGTAGATATTTAAAAATCACTCGCAAATATAAAGAATGCCAAATTCTCACGTCCATGAGGCACTTGTTTTAAGCCTCTTTTAACGCTTAATCTCATTTAGAAACTTTAAATTTATTTTAATAAAAGTGATACTGAATGAGGATGAGGGGCGTCTTAAGATATTACCCTAACATTTTTCATTTAATAGAAAGTTGCGGAAAAAACATGAAAAGTGCCAAGGGAATCAATGTGGCAGATCAATTGTAACGTCATGACTAAAGAATATTAGTTCATATTCCAAACAAATAAAGAATAAAAATTAGGAATAAGTAAAGGATTGTAAGTAGACACATACAAGATAAGTCACGTATACGTAAAGCACCACCTATAACTTTTCAAGGTTGAAAGTTAATTGCAGTGCAGATTTTTACAGGAAGTGCATGAGAGAGATGGAAATAATTGTTACGTGGATTTATTTTTCTATTCCATCTCTTGTATTTTTACGAGATATTTGAGGAACTTTGATTTTCAAAATGAAAGCTAGACCATATTATTTCAGGTCTTATCATTGTGAAAGCGGTTAAGGGGGACAAAAAACCAATGAGTATACACTATTTTGCATTGTTAGTAATAATTAATTTTTTAGTAATTTTGATAGTTTTGTTGCGAGTAGTGAATCCCTCCCGTGACCTGAGTATGACATAGCCGGGTAAATATACCCAGCTTGGTTGGGATGTGAATACAGGTATTGTGGTGAGTTTTGGTTGGATTTACAATTAAATAATATTGTTGGCAATGACGACGCATATAATTATTTCATTGGGATTTGAATCCGGATTTCATGGCTTTATTCACTTATTTACTTATTTATTTAACATCACAAACAATTACAAACTGTGAGTACGTTTTCTTGTAGTGTGTAATGAGTATCAACTATTTTCTTATTATACTTGTATTATGAATAATGACAGTGACGAGTGATTTTCTCTAAATTTGGTAACAAGAATTACTCACGAACAGAAAATATTTGCATCCACATACGAGCTAGCAATTTGGATGTTACCTCTTATCGTGCTTCACGTAAAGGAATTGATATACTGCCGTGAAACTTAAATAACGATAATTAGACAGAATTATTGACAAAATAAGTGAATGTTTAATTAACACCTCAGAGCTCATGAAACCGTGCGCAATGTAGCTAAATTTATTTCAAGAATGAAAGCAACGTCAACACACCATTTGCTTATTAGATCAGAAAAAACTGAACAAAAAGCCTGATAGGGATGTAGGTCATTGATTCAAATGTAGAGGTGAGTGACCTACATCTGCAAAGGTGATTAGATTTATAAAATTTGTACAATTATATAAATAATTCATCAATATGATTTTGTTTTGCTCAGTAGCGTTTATATTTTTTAAATAAACAGATAGGCAGCAGAATACATTTTACTTCACATTTGAACTTTTGTTTCATTGTTCAATGTTAATTGTTCAATGTCATGCGCTGTGAAATAACGTGTGCATTCTATGTGGATTTTTTTATACAGGGAGCCGTTGTTATTGACACCTCATTATTATGATTTCCCCTTCATATGTTATATGTTATTGTATTGAATAGAAATATGTCACAATCATTTCGTAAGTCAGTTTTGACAGAAAACACTGATTGTAAATGAAAGGGCAAAATAATGCTAAAATTCACAGATCAATAATGGTTGGTGTGTAACGGTGGTTAGATCATCGAATGTCGATGTAGCCCCGTAAAAGATGTTCTACTTCGTTCGTGTCGAGATACCGTTCTGCCGATAGGCCTTCTCCGTCTCGCAGAAGCAAATTCAACCAAATAAAATGAGTAAATGGTTGACATGGACATCGTCATTTCTTGTCAGAACAAGTACACATTCTGGACATTGCGTGCAATTCCTCGACGATGTCGATGAGGACATGAGGTTGGTGGTGAAGTGAGCCATTTTTGACCGCTTCTTCTCCCTGGGGGCCGTAGTGCCCCACCGACGTCCCCTCGCGTCGGCCCCGGGTCCGGCCCCTCGCCTGCCAAGTGCAAGGCCAGAGGCCCCATCGATCGCCCTCCCTCGCCAGCCGCGCCGCTCCGCGCCTTCTCCACGCCCACAGCCGCTTGCCCTGCTGAGAGAGCGCAAGGCTAGCGACGCTGCGAAGCAATTGTGGTATGGATTCTCCCTGGCAAGTGATGGGGGCAAAATATAATTATTTGGGAATTAAAAGGGCCCGCAAGGCTCACTTATGGCATCAATGAATGTCGCTGCAGCCTGTGACCGGGAGGTCCTAGGGTTCGAGTTCCGACGGTGGCAAGACTTACGACACTAGCGACTGAAAACTATGTCGAATTCAGCTGCTCTGATCAGTAGTTTTCCGTGTTGTTTCTGACAAATTCCGGATGAATGCCGGAGCAATACCCTAATAAACGGGCCACGGACATTGCGCAATGCTTTCTTCCTCTTCCGAGTCTTCCTCATCCCTTTCAGTCAAGTGAACCACACTACCATACTTGTCGGTAGACCAGTCGGGAGCTTATAGGTGGTCCCGACCAGAGGAGTGTGACGCTGATGGGAGATACCTGTTTATGAAAAATCCCAGTAAACAAACTTAGGTCGACGTCGGATGACACTGAGGAAGGATCACAGACACCTAGTGTGATAAAAAATACTGCACTTTAGGGATTGATGGTGTTAGCAGTTGACGCGCCTGAAATCACTAATCAATCATTAATCAATAATAGTTAAAAGTGACTCCCGAGCTTTAAGCCAGAGTTGGGGATTTCTGTTGAGCGAGTAAAGTGTAATTAAACTCTAAATTGTGGGGCAGTCGATATCATATTCTACGATTGCAATTAATGTTGTGAAGGGTGAAGAATAAATGAATGAATTTATATGAAATTGATTGGTTTCAATCTGAATTCTACTTTTGAAAAAAAGTATTAAATCTGAAAATGTTTGACAAGTCAATTACATGTGCCAAAATTAGAAATATGGTAGATTCATAATTTATGTATAATTTTTTTAGAGCGTGTGTTAACTGTTATCATTAGCACTATTCGCAAATAAGTAGTAAGCGTGTAATTAAGAACGAAGAGAGACTATGGATTAGAAAGGATGAGAATGTGTGAATAAGTAAAGAAAGTGTATGAATAAGTTAGCAGGGGAGTGTCAATGGGAAGGAGAGCGTTCGACGTGCCACAACATGCATGTGAAAAATGAGGGCGAACGACTGTGAGAAATGATTCAGTGTTCGGTGTTCCCAAATTGACAGTCAACAACACTTCACGAGTAATAGTATTGCAAATCTGACTGCACTCCGAAAAAACAATTGGAATTTTTTTAGGAAGTTAATCTATAAAACTATATTAATAATAGATCTTTCAACACAAAAGAGTATTGAAAAGTTCCGGACCAACAGAAGTTTTGAAAAATACCATTTTGGTACCAGGAACCCTCAAACCTAAATTTTCATCACAATTTTATCATCAATTTGAGCAGTATTGCATAGCTTTTCTCCATATTACGAATACTAAAAACTAAAGGGAATGTTGTCTACTGCATTAGAACAAACACAATCGATAATACAGAACCAAATTATTTAGGACTGTGAACGGTTGATTTGTGAATTGTGTCTAATGTCGATACTACGATCTATCGTGCGTATCTATAATATTGCCCTATCTGAAAGTATTTTTCAGCTCTTGAAAGAGAAGTGGACAGGGTTATGACAAAGTTCTGTTTAATCCGAATCTGTCAAAGACGTTGGCAACCCACGTCCTATCTACATCCATTAATTAAGACTCTTTGTAATATGTGAAATCACGATTTTTAGAGGCAGCTGTAACGCTATAATGAACAAACTATCATGGTGAGAAATAAATTGAACGTCAGTGGATGATATTTCATGGATCACAAACGCGAAGTAACCTCCAATTCGCGATGAGCATGTAGTGCCAGTTGTTCAGCTAAGTGCCAGATACACGAAAGAATAACGATTGGATGAGTACGATTTAAATTATACGATTATTCATACATTCCATGGTACGTAGTTACAAAACAAGCCGTTTCAAAACATTATGAATGCTTTGCACTACGTGAGACACAGTACGTAGCATATTGAATGTCTCCTACCGTATAAATGTAATTCTGCGAGTCATTTGACGTAAGACCCTTGACAAAGCTTGTATTTTACATACACGTAAAGTAGATAAATTATCGTAATTTTTATGAAACATAAATATCGGTATTTTAAAGAAAAATATTTTTTTAAAATATAGACTAATATATAGACTTATAAACACAAATGCGAGAACTGAATAAATGAAAAAATAAAAGTCAGCGGTATATTCGCCTGTTATCAGATACTTTTATTCTAGGTCACAAAGTTCTCTTTAAGTCTTTTTTTAAAACTCGTATCGAACGTACAATAATGCAATAATTTTGTTGACGGTTGATGATTGACTGACGTGTGTTGGCAAGTGGGAGGACAGAACAAGGAAGAGGAAGGATTTCAATGATGTGGTCTCCGTACGATGTTATTCGTTCGTATCCTTCAGTATGTAAAAAAATGTAGCAGTACGTAAGGTTCATTCTTCAAATTTGGTTTAGAAATTTTAGGGATGAATATTATATTAAGCATCTATCACTTATTTAGGGCATTTTAGGCCCTATTAAATGTTTTCATTTCTCTTTGTTGCATTATTGACAAACATTACAATTATTTCCAACCACACACAAAACACCTAAATAGAGATATTTGTTAAATTTTCAAAATTTTTGGGAAAAATATACCCATTAGTATTTTTCTCACAAGGGTTCTCTCCTTTCAACTATGACGCACGAACATCTTGATTATCGTGACAATCGTAAATGCAGTTGCGTGCAGAAACAGAGTTAGCGAAGAAGATCTGACGGGATAATTATTTTGTCCATCACTCCAGTGCCACGGTGATGGTAATTGCGAAAATTTAAGTCCAATCTTAGTTAAAGCAAAAGCGATATATGAAAACAAATTACTCGTCCATAACTCCATAAAACAGTGTTTACAATGAGATCCAAAACATGAACCAGACTCACTGTAATGAAAGGATCAGGGCAGGCTCAAATAAAGAAACTAAACATAAATATATTTTACTCATCGAAGTTATTGTGTGTTGAGTTTTACTAATTGCGTTATAAATAAAAATAGTTTTGCTACTTCATATTTACGTCATTTAATGAAATACTATATTAATCGGTCACATACGCGATGATGATAGTGTTTTTTCCCAAGTAATGTGAATCAAAAATATTTTTCAGATACATTTTTATCACTGTTTGCGCCCTAAAGGTAGTTAGTAACTTTCATTGACGTTTCCAAGAAATATCTCATTACCTCTCACTGTATGCAGTTGAGTATGCTCATATTTAGAAAACTGTTAACATGGTAAATATAATATCTTTAAAAATGAACTTGATCAATCTCTTCATCCAACCCTTTCAAAGAATAGAAATTGTTCTGACGACAGAACTATGGTTTCCGAGTCTCAATTTTGTGATCAAAATTAATAACGGTTAATTGTGAAGAATGTATTGAGTGTTAATACATCTCACGCATTGAAACAACAAAACCACACATAATTCTGCAGAAAAGTACAAAATTAACAAAATATTTTGTTAATCAAGTTTTTGCAAATCAAAAAACTATCGAAAGGCAGGGGGTGAAGACTCGACACCTCTCCCTGCCCAGTGTTTCTTTCAGAGCTATTTTTTACCCAAAAGCGTAAACAATTATTGCATAAAAGGAAAAATAGAATAACAGTTTCGCCAGTAAAGTTTAAAAAATGAAAATTACATTTCAGGTGTTTGTATAGTTTTTTTAAGAATTTAAATCGTCTTTTGTTTGAATGACTTCGGTTGAAGAAAATCTCTGGGGATATACGTATTTGGTTCAGTACATCGGATAATTCCAAAGTGAAACAAGTTTTCCACAATGATTGTTTTTATTATTACAGAGATACGATATGGAATTCAATTGCCGCAAATTCAAAACTTTAGTATATTAGTGCTTTCTACGCACTTAGTTTTACATTCTGCACACATTTATGTAAGTGATGCCTTAATGCCCTTTAATGTATTTTGGTCTGATGGAGCTATTTCTTAATTTTTGTCATCATATTCGAATTCTTCTGTTCTAGGAAACACTTTTGTCGTATTCACGATGTGTTCGCTACATAGGATTTTACTAGTTTCATCTTGCGGTCTTCATGTATGTAAGTTTAGCTGGTTTCGACTACCGTTGATGAACTAAAGCAATTTTCTCAGAGAGTCAGTTTCATCAATATCTTTCATTTAACAAGAGTGATAAAAAAACATGGCGCTACTTGCAAACGCAAACAAGCGAGACTCTATGAGAAAAATCTTAGCATTATGAATTCGCATTATTGATGCGTATTTGTTCCTGGAAGTTAAAATTTACTATGATCACTACAACGTATTTTGAAGGTTCGGTATAACTGGACCTTCCAGTGGTTATTTGTTATGTGTATTTATCATAAGCAGTGATTATAGTTATTATAACCGAAAGTTCTCTAAATATGAGATCACTGTCTCCAGAGTAGACTGTACTATTACCTCCTTGTAGAATTACAAACTCCCTCCTTGCCAGATTAGACGGAAATGTCCTATATGATTTTTTTTGTAGAAGGGGCACGCCGCGTATGTCGAGGAGTGTACGTGTTAGGGGGATGCCTGAAAGACAGCGCCACGCGAGGCGACGCAACCTCTGGTTGAAGAGGGAGGGGGAGAGGGGAAGGGAGGAGGGGAAGGCGCCTTGGTGGCGACGCGGTGCTGGCCTGCCGCCGGGATGAATATTCATCCTCACAAGCGCCTGCCGACGCCGCCCCCTCCGCCACTCCGCCCGCACTCCAAGCCTCGCTCCTTGTCTTTGCTTTCTTTGGGACACGTCTAAAGCACTATTTACACGAGAAGAGCTGCCGGCCGACGGTCCGCAAGACAGCCACTGCCTTCTTCATTGTCTTCAAAGGACTGGACTCATGGTAGCGCGCGAGGACAGGCAAGTGTCCCTCAGCGATAGTGCACTGTCCTTGCTCTGACCTGGACGGGAAGAAAGAGAGCGCGATGACGAGTCGAGTTGTTAAACATCAATAATGTATGATTGCAAAATTTGATTAGACCTACAGATAACCTATAGAAGATAGACCTGTAGAAGACCTATAGACCTACTAGATAAATATTGGCATTTATGATCATTTTAATTGAAAAGAATATTCACAAAACAAATTTGCTTGTTTACCTTTGAGAGCAAACGTGCGCATGGTGAGATTATCACATCTAACTCATTTGATTTTATTTTTAATGAATCACAATCCACATTAGAGAGTTTATAATGTTTAATATGTAATTATTACACTTTTCTGAACTGCAGTTTTATCGTATGAATATACTGCAGCTTACAAATATTTCATTTATTCATACCAGTCTATAGAAGAAAAAATACATATCTCCTACCACTTTCCTATTTGCTACCAAATCATTCTCATAACGATTATAACGATTATATCGATGCATAACAAATACGAACAAAATATTAATATTTCAAAGAAACATATCCGTTTCCGGTAGTTCTTGGAAACCAAAAATATAAATTAATTAAATTGTTATACCTCTCAATACAGACACACTATCACATTCTTGTGCACTACACTGCCCAATTCCACGGAAAGAACTGACTGTCCTCGGAATCCTTTTTATGTACTGCCTTGTCTCAAAAGTTGAAGCGCACCCAGAGAGTCGTGATAAACTACTGCTCTACCAACTGTCTTATCTCGAACTAACTTCGTTGTCTTGCGATCTAATGACCAGTTAGCTCTCTTCATGTCCACGAGGTTTTTCTTCTGAATTACCTCTTACACATTGACAATATTTTTAACTTTATTGAAATTTCATAATTATCTCCTCTACGTGAAGGGTGGTTCCCTAAGATGTTCTTTTCTTGTATATGAATCGTGTGTCCTAAACCGTTGCAGATATTGAAATACTGTTTTCAATAATTGCAGTTTTCACTAAAACGATTGTATACGAGAGGCTCACAATCAACTATATAAACTTCTCCTAAAGACATTTTATTTCAGGGATATTGACACAAGTGACTGTTTTAAATAGTTTTGTTTAGCCCATGAAAAAGAGCGTGAAGCGATGACTTCGTAAACATGCATATTGTTCCGTTACATCGAAATATTTTTGAGAAATGTAAAGATTGTATAACACACGACGTGTAATATTCCGCTACCTTAGCCGGAAAACCATATCGACACTCGCAATGATGCCATTTTCTTCACTTCCATTCACTGTGTGGGACGGCAAAATCATCGTTCGTGCGCTGTTACTGCGCATAATTAATATATTATTTAAGAATATGTACCGCAATCAACTATTCGCCTCTTTCATTACGGGACGAGAAATCAGTATTTTTCACAAATGTAGCATTTTTTGGAAAAAATAGTCGGCTTACTTTCTTGCAATATTGTTAATAGCTACGTAATATTATAATATGGCAATTTCAGTCGTTCACCTACCTTTCGAAAAATTCTGAAACAAACGAAGTGTGAAAATACATGTATATATTTTTTAATCCAAATGCTTAAACGAAAACGGCTTTCTTGAATTTCTTCCATTGAATTTAGCGTAGTCATGTTCCACATAAATATACCAATAATGCACGATCCGTATTTTAGCCGTAAATAAAATTATTGCTGTTGCTTATTGGAAACGTACTAAAATTATAGTTCTTTGCAAGACCGCACCCCAGTAGTGTCTTTCTCGTCACTTGTTGACGAAAACTCGGTTACTAATGCTAACACTGAAAAGCAGAGTTTTTTAAGGTCTTATTCTCAGTTGCCTGATTTCGATACTTCATCGGTAAGCATCTAGCAATTAAATTATCTTGAAGGGAACATTACAAGCTATTGAAGTTGGATAATATAATTTATTTTTCTTGCTTTGTAAAAATGTTATTGGCGATTGGAATATAAACACGCTGGTGCCTAACCCGAGTCCCCCAGAAATTCCTAAAGCGTGACCTCAATTTTTCGTCGTGTAAAATAAAAACAATTACATTTTTAGCACTCCTTGTACCTTAGAGGTGTAATAAAACTTAAGAGTTTACTCTGAAGCCTATTAGTTCAAGAAGGCAGAAAGAACAAAGAAATCAAGAGACAATTTCAGAATTTAATCATTGCAGTTCGCACCGAGCAGCCGTGCCGTGCAATTAGACGCGACAGCTCTCTCACTGCGTAGTGTGTTTAGATTAAGTGTCAAATTATTTTCTCTTGCACAGCAATCTACGTGTCTAGTTTAAATATTATACATTGTTGCATCAAAACAGTTTAATTTTTCATCTAGTATTATAAATATTTTCCACTAGTGAGTGAAAACCAACCCGTGACCGCGAGTGGCGAAATGAACGAACAAGGTAGCCCCGAGTCAGGGCTACATAGCACATCAGAAGTGTATGAGAACGCAATGGATACCTTATATGCAAACAACAGTGATCAGTTCATTCTCCCAGCAGCGCAAATTCATCTTTTACAACAACAGCAGCAACATCAGCAACTCCTTCATCAGCAACAACAGCAGCAACTATTGCTGCTTCAACAGAATCAACATACAGCACGACAAGGGCAACCGTTTATGCAACAGTAACCGTCACCAACTACCCTGCCTCAAGAATACCAAAACGAGGAGATGCATGCAACATCAAACGATACGCTTTCAAACGTAAGTAAACGAAAGAGAAATGATGATGAAAACTCTATGCCTTTATATAATGTTGAAACTTCATCGCGTTTCAAAGTGCTTCGAAATCTTAAAGACAGTGATCTAAATACTCCAGAACAAAACTTAAAAATTCCGCCCTTAATTATGCACAACGTCCTTGATTACAACAAAATGATTTCCGACATTAAAACAATCGTCAAATGTGATTTCACAACTAAGACAGCCGGTGATCAACTAAAAATCATGCTTACTACAATAGAAGATAACCGTAATTTTAGACATTCCTGTGTAGAGAAGAACAAACAATTCTATTCTTTCCGCGATCCTTCTATTAAGATCTTTAATGTTGTGTTGAAGGGCATCCTCACATGCTACTCGGAAGTTGACATTTTAAAAGAACTTGAACTCAAATACCCTGTCATTAAAGTGACTAGATTATTTGACAAAAGAAAAATCCAATCGAAATTTGTGCTTAGAAATAAAAGACAATAAAGAGGGGAAGTCAATATTCACTTTAAACCGCCTGATGCATTGCGTCATACAAATTCAACCTAGAACAAATCGAAATTACCCAATACAATGTAAACGTTGTCAAAGGTATGAACACTCGCAAACTGCCGACTCACTCCGAGGTGCGTTAGATGCAAAGAGTCACACCATTACTCTCAATGCACAAAACCAAAAAGTGACAAACCGAATTGCGTAAACTGTGGCGAGGAACACACGGCCAATTACAAAGGATGTCGCATTATCAAAGAAACTCATCAAGTTTAAACCCTCAAAATAAACGCAGGTTAGGGTCAGAACAACAACCGCCGCCGCGCAACAATTCCTCTCGTAGCCCATCAACCTACAGCCCTCGCGAATTTCCTCCCCTTACCAAAAGCAATACCCCGTGGTCACCAGTTCAATCTTTGCAAACACAAATGCCAACTGATGTATCCCAACTAATAACCACAATAGTATCACAAGTAATCTCAGCTATAATCCCGCAAATTCAAAATATTATACAGTCAGTGAATAAATTTCCATAATGGCAAATAAAATCACTCTAATGAGTTGGAATACAAACAGAATTAAAAGACAAACTAATAGAAATTTTTCTTCACGAACACAAAATCGATATTGCATGCATGCCACTTGGTTCTAAATGAAAAATTCAAAATTTCTGGGTATAAAATATATAGAAGTGACAGAATTTCAAATGTTGCAGCGGGGGGTGTTTTGATTGCTCTTTCAA
>BOPP01000013.1:769762-793232 GCA_017312745.1 Gryllus bimaculatus
ACTCATAAATTCTTCTCATCCCTTCCCCAATCGCGCAATACAACAATATTCAAGCTAGGTAAAACGTACAGTTCATTAAAAAGAATAAGATCACGATTCCCTAAAGACTCCCTTCGTACATCTTAAATCACCTACCCATCTTCCACATTCCAAAAATTCCACCAACTGACACCCTCGCCTCAAAATTATCACATATAACTCCGAAAACTATTATCCACAGTTTCTTCTCAAAGTACAATGTATCATCAGACCCCTGAGAGAGGAGGTAACGCATGCGGATGTCCATCACTAAAAGTTAATGTGTAGAATTTTGTATAATGAACATCCCTGAAAGGCAGAAATGCCGAGCAGGTAGAAATAAATTTAAAAAAAGAAAAGAATTTAATAATTGAGAATTCAAAAAGAGATATACTTAAAATAATTTTGATGTTAAATAAAAAGCAAAAGTAAGATTCCGCCTTCAGCGAGAAATCGAAATCGCTCTGACTCTTCCGAATTGGAAGTTCTACCAGAGATGTTTTTTCTCCCAGATGAAGAAGATGCAGAGTGCTTGTTTTGCAGTGAACCATTTTTAGAGGGCTGTAGGAGAACAATGGGTGATGTCCCTGGACTCATGTAGAATGTGTGAGTGCGGAAAGAGGTACTTTTATATGTGATATTTGTTGCACGAGAATGTACACGACATATGTGTAAGACATATAAGACCATTCCTTATGTATCAGATGTTAAACTTGTATTTTTGTAAACATATACTTGGTTTAATCTATTGCTATTCTTTCATTTATTTTTACACATTTCTTAACACGTTTATGGGAGCTAACATTAGGAAACCTTTTTTAAAAATTCACTATATGTAATTTTGGAAAATAAAATTTCTTACAAGGCTAATAATATTTATAAGAATGTAACATTTGTATAATATGTTAGGAATGCATGCGTATATTTTGATTTAATTGTGCGGAATATTGGATTTCAAAACACTCGAAAACAAAATACGGGTTAAGGTTTAAGTACTTTCCTCTAATATCGCGAACAAAAGGAAACCGTCATTATTACTTTTTGTTATCAGTGCGGATTTACAACAATGTTACAATAAGCAACAATGATCACTAATTCATTTTGGGATTTCATATTGGGATCATTTTGCTAATTAGCATTGTTGGTAACGCTAGCAAGAAAACGAAAATTGATAGCATTCCGTTCCGAGTTTCGGTAGGAAAAGGTTCTCTCTCGTGCTCCGCTCGTTATCGCTAGCAGCCGAGTTATCAACGCCACACCCCAGAAGACAGCCTGTCGCCGACCGCGGCTAACGGCCACTACTGCCGTATTGCGGCAGATCTACTCGAGTGTTAGTTTTGTGTCAGTGTCAGTGTCAGTGTTAACCTGCGCGGTCCGACGCGCTCCAGTGAATTCAGAACTTAGATTAGTAGTTGCTTATCTAGTGAAACGACTTATCTGACAAAATGAGTGTGAATAGTGCTCCCTCCGGGAACTACTTAAAAACTCAGGGTTAATTGTTCAGTCAATGGAAGTGATTAATGAAAGTGCAAATAGCGGTGGCAGTATCGAACACCAAGATATTTCTTCACTATCACAGGAGAAAATAAAACAACTAACATACGAAGAATTGCAATAATATATTTATTTCCTTCAACAACAGGTTTTCCTTTACCAACAATTGGTTAATCAAAATTCCTTCTCTCAAAACCCCACCTCCTCCCGATCTCCCGAAAATCTACTAGCCTCTGCTTCTCATTTACATGACCAAAGGCAAGAGCCGGAAATGTTAATTTTCACAGACCAACCACAATTAAATGAGGTGCAACAACAACATTCACATCGTAAAAAAAGAAGTGAAATGATTGGAAAACCATTAAGCATAATTACTAGTGAAAAAACCTCAAACGAAAGAAATGTTCAAGTGAATCAGAAGTTACTGAGTATGGCGTCGAGGTGTCGTCACGCTCCGATCCGTTCGAGGACCTCCATGACAACGGGGAAGAAAGTGAAACAGTGTCAAAAATATGAATCCCTCCCATTTTAATCCACGAACAAAATTATTCACAAGTGATAGAAGGCATCCAAAATAATACTTTACAACCAAACCAGAAAAAGGCTCAGTCAAGGTGATGTTTACATCAAAGACTTCAGGAAATACCGTAAGTTTTGTGAAATCAAAAAGATTCAATTTCACTCATATAAAGACCAATCAAAAAATAATTTGCATGTAGTGATAAAAGACTTGCTCACTAAGTATTCTGAAAATGAAATTATTAAAGAACTAAAGAAATTAAATTATTCAATCTTGAAAGTTTGTAGACTTTATAACAAAGATAGGAACGCAATCTCGGTTTGTGCAATAGATGTGGAGGACAATTACCAAGGCAGAAGAATATTCAACCTAGTAGATTCTTTTACCAAGTGTAGTAAAATTCAAAACGTATTGCTTCAAATGTAATACAATGCAAACAAAGTCCAAGGTTTGAGCATCCACAGGCTAATTTGTGGGCTAAATCTCAGATGTGTGAAATCATTGAAATCACCATTATTTCAGAGTGTACAAAATCTAAAACACAGCTTTCAGAATTCGTAACTGCAATAAAAATCATACTTCTAATTATAAGGTTGCCCGGATACAAAAAGGCTTTAGAATTATCTCAAAAATTTAAAATTATCTCTAAAACTCAAGGAGGGCATACTGCTCCAATTCTCAATGAACAGGTAACGAACCACCCGCCCCCAAGAAACCCCCCTCGATTTCCTCCACTCCCGAAACAACCTCTGTCAGCACCGCGAACACAATTTCAACCTCAAGACTTATCAAACCTAATCTCTAATATTGCAATTCGAGTATTAAATGCTATTATCCCCCCAAATTTAAACTATAATTCATAACGTCTTAGAAAAACTAACCCATGGGAAGTAATTGCGGAGAATTAAAACGTATCAACTCGAATGCAAATGGCATTAAGCGTCAGGAAAATGAATTCATATACTTCATAAAGAGTAATCAAATTAAAATAGCAGCTATCACGGAAACCCACCTCTCGCCGGAAGAAAGAATAATTATTCCCGGCTGCAAAATGTATAGAAACGACAGGATATCACAAACTGCGTCAGGTGGTGTAGCAGTTTTGATATCAAATTCTATTCAGCACGGACAAGTTCCTACAACATCCTCGCCAAACGTAGAAACATTCGGAATAAAAATATTTTTCAATAATACTGAAATAGTAATAATAGCTGCACACAAACCACCCAATAAAACTTTTCCATGTTACGTTTACAAGGAAATTTTTCACAGATATCCCCAACTAATATTGATGGGAGACCTAAATAGTAAACATACAGTTTGGGGTTGTCGAACCACTACAACCCAGGGACAAAGACTTTTTAATTTGGCTCAAAATAATAAAATCTGTATACTAGCTCCCACAGCGGCGACTCATTTTCTAAACAATTCAAATATTTTTCCAGATAATTTAGATCTACTACTAACCAAAAGCATAGATTTCCCCATATTCCAAAACGTATTAGACGACCTTCAATCATATCGCAACCCAGTACTAATAACTTTTTTCAAACCAGTATAAGAAACAAAATCAAAAACGTCTGTAACAGCAAGTGTAAACTGGCCCAAATATTCATACCTAATGAAAGAAAACTACTTATACCCCATAAGTATTAAATCTATACCAGATCTAGAATTCTAAATAGAAAACTTTAATCCAGCTATTAAAGAATCATTAAAACAAGCGACCGCAAAATACAGAAAGCGTGCTTGTTATAATAAGTCCATTTCAGTACGGTTATTAAATTTAATTATATCTAAGCGAAATATAAGAAGATACTGGCAAGAAACACGTAGACACGATATCAGATCTAAACTAAACAAACTATCACGAATAGTAAAATTACAGCAAGACAAATTCAGGTATTCCAAATTTCAGCTATCATTAAAGCAAATATACGCAAATTCAGCTCATCTCTGGTCAAACGTCAGACGTTTCACGGGAGAAAACTGAAATACCCCCTCTAAAAACAATAATTCAAAAACCTATTCAGAGGAAGAGAAAACTGAAATTTTAGATGATCACTTAGAGCAAGTTTTCCGACCACAATGCCAACTCACAATAAAAAATATCGAGGGTTATGTAAATGAGCCTCAGGTTTCAGTAACAACGAAAATTAAGTTTATCTCTCCATCAGATGTCTCAAAACTTATCAGCCGTTTAAAAAAGAAGAAAAGCCCCAGGGAATGATGGAGTAAATAACGCTCTCACGGCAATATTTAATGCAATCTTACCCCTAAATAACTTCCCAAATGCATGGGAAACCGCCATCATCCTATCTTTCCGCAAACCAGGAAAAGATCCCAGATTGAGGGAAAACTATAGACCCATCAGTTTGCTCCTCACAATATCAAAAAATTTTGAAAGATTGATACTCAGTAGACTAAATAAATACCTCAATGAAATAAAAGCAATTCCCGATGAACAATTCGGCTTTAGACCTAACCATTCATGTACGTACTAATTACTGAGACTAACGGAAAATATTGCAGAAAGTTTTCATCAAAAGAAACATATTGTGGCAGTTATCTTAGACATTGCACAGGCGTATGACAAGATCTGGCATGCAGAACTAATGTATAAATTACGTAAATTGGGCGTCCCTGATTACATCCAAAAAATAATCCATAGCTTTCTTACTAAGAGAAATTTCATGGTAAAAGTCAATGAAACATTATCAACCTCTCGAAACATATCAGCAGGTTTACCTCAAGACATTCTCATAGCCCAAGTACGGATACAATATACTCTGGAAGAACTAATTTCGTGGACAAATCAGTGGAGAATAAAAATTAAACCAGAAAATTTCAAGCGACAATATTCACACTTCATAGACTAAGAACGCCCCCTACCTTAAAAATTGCAGCCCGATTCAATGGAATACTGGTCCAAATAAATATCTTCGTTTGCACTTCGATAAAAGATTAACATGGAAATCCCATATCATTGCATAATGATATGGTAAATAAAGCTCAGGGGAAAATGTCAAAATATATCCAATAATAAATAGAAAATCCTCATTAAAAATCGAAAGCCAGATCATGATCTTTAAATCAATCATTTTACTCACCTTAACATACCCTTACCCTTACACTGTCTGAGGAAATGCAGCACCCTCATCAATAGAGAAACGTCAGACGGTACAAAACAAATGCCTTGGGAAAATCATACTCGCACCCTGGTTTATACCCTGATCCAATTCCCAGATCCATGGAGAGCTACGTATAAATCTAATCAAAGATCACATCTCTACAATTTCGAAATGCTTTTATACTACACGCAACATTTCTCACTTAACAAATAACTTTAACCTAGGACTTAATGCTGTGCACCCCTCCCGCATCAAATCCAAATTCCAAAAAGATAAGTTCCGCCCCCCGTAAGCACATGATAAAACCAAATCAAATATCCAATCTAACATTAAAGCATGCAAATGTTAAATAAACAATAAACCATTCCAATCCCAATACAACAACTTAAAAACGGAGCAGTGATGCCAAGTTCAAAAAGCCAAGGATGTCTATTCCTAATAATGAAAAGTATCCAAGCCCTTCAAAGATCACATAGCCGAACAAGAAGAAAATAAATGAAAAAAAAAAATTAAAAAACGATGTAAAATATAATAATTAAAAATAATATATTTTATATTCAACAAAATTACTCGATTTTACATGAATTGCTCTTTAGTCCCACATCTTATTAAGCAAAGTGAAATCATCATCGTTTTCAATCGTTTTCAAATCGATCGTTTTCAAATTTAACTAATTCAAGGACACAATTTCTAATAGGTTTTAAATAATTTTAAAACGTTTAAAAAAAGCTTGAAGGTAAGAAACGAACAAAGAAATAAAAAATAATATACAAATACCAACTAACGCAGCATCCAACTTCCTCAAAACACCTCCAAAATTATGTTCACGAAGAGCAGGGCGAAACGGACGACTGTTTGACGCCAAATTATTCAAAAAGTACTCATATTTTTAAAGAATTCAACATGACCTCGTTTGAAGATCTGTTTTGATGAACACATTTCATTAAGAACAATTGTACCTTCATATTAGAAAAATGCCGAAAATTTTGAATTATTTGAATTTTCAAAAACTCAGGGTTTTCAACCAACATGGGACATGCTCCGTTCTCTTAACCGTTCTTTAGACTATCCAAAAATAACATTTCATGAAAATCAATTGGGCTGTTTTTCGAGAAAAAAATTGTTTTTACTAAATTATGCCTATATTTCACGCACAGTTACGTGAAAAATACTCAAATTTTCATAAAGGTTTGCATGATTATATTTCAAAATCTATCTTAAAGATAAAAATTTTATGAACGGAAAAATCTCTATCTTTAATATTTTAGTTCTAGTAAAACTCAAGAAAATTTTCATTTTTTTAATTTTCGAAAAATCTGGATTTTCAAAGAAAATGAGACTAGCATCATTTTTTTAAACGTACGTCGCACTATCCAACAACAAATATAATCAAATACGATGGAGCCTTTTTTTAATTTTGAAAATATCCTAGTTATGTCGGGTAAAGTACCCCCTAGAATTAAAATTTCGGTTTCAAGTTCAAGGAGCCGCGATACATTTGTGTTTCGCTATGGTCTGGGTTATGTTTAGGTGCAATTCGGCATGGTTCTGGGTTATGAAATTTCAATTAAATATTTTTGTAATATTTTTCTAGAATCTTGGGAGGAGACTGATCGGTCTATAGCTTTAAGTATGATTATGGGTTTAAGGGGCTTGGGTACAGGAATTATGTTGAAATTTTTCCATTTTATAGCATAATATGCTCTTCTGAAAACTGAATTATAAATGTTATTAATTTAGACTATTGTGGGGTTGGTCAATTTTATAAATATAATATTGCTTATTTTACCGGGTTCTGGAAGTAATTTAATGAAGAGATTATTTAGCTTTTAAAAGTTATTTAGGGATGTGTATTTTATTCTAGGTTGAATATTATAATTGCGAGCTGATTCCAATTATGATATAGCCATGTGAGCGGGTTGTGTAGGAATGCTGTTGGGGGTGAACAATTGAGCAAAGTAATTAGCCAGAGCTTCTGCTTTCCCTGTAATTGAACTTTTTTCCCTGAGCGTGTGTTTAATGGAGGTATAATTGTTTTATTTTCAGGATATCGTCGCAGAACATGTGTTGTGGGGTCACTTCTAATATTGTATTTCCCTTTACTCGTTTTTTCTCTTTTCATCTGACATGTTCCTTCTTCCTCTTTTTCTTCTCGGTTTCCTTCTGTTCTCTTATTTCTCTGTCGCGTCGCATGTTTCGACGCTCTCGTGCCGGCTCGGTGGGGTCTGCGTCAACGCTCGTTCATAGGCCCGGTTTCCTGTCATGAAAGCCTCTGCAACTTCGCTTCGCAGCTGCCTCGAATTTGCTTCCCAACTTGTCCTCAATCTAACTTGGCTTTCCAGATGAGAAGCGAACTTCAAAACTTGTCGTGAAGAGGCAAAATTCGCAGGAATAGTGACGTATCAGGTATTCTTTGACTTCCCAAAAGTTACACTTTCCAAATACGATAATTTAATTACATTAACAAGATAGATACTTAATAAATTATAAAATATCGCAGAACATAATAATGACTAGCTGTATTTTTTTCTAGACTTGAGTTCGTGAACATAAGGTAAAGGCAACATAATGTAAATAAAATAGATCGTGTGTTCTCTTAACGAAATACATTGTAGGCACTCATAATACCAATAAAACATTTTAAACGATTTAGACTGAGATTATAGACTTTGTACTGTCATGGAACAAAAATAAATCGTTTGTTGGGGGAAGCAATAGCTAGGTTTAATTATCATATTTCTTAGGTTTTGTGGTTAAAGGTAACCCATATTGTTATTATTGAAGTATTCTTTGATTTATGAAAATATAAACACGCAAGCTAAAATATCTGCATCAAATTCCAGGGATAGTAACATCGGCTAGAACGAATGGGGAATATCAATTTTGGGGAAAAGTGGCTGAACGGTATATGCGGTAGCATTGTGCACACACGGACGAACGGACAGACAGACAGACGTTTTTGCCTTCAATCGATTTTTTGATGTGAAGAACACACAAAACACGAATTCTGGCCCACAGCACGCGTTAGAAGATATTTTTCTATATTTAGCAACTGAATTTATCCACTTTTTTCTTACCAGAGCTCAGCAGTAAGAGTTTTTGTGTCAAAAATTCTCGGTTTTCCAGTACACAATTACAATACTTTCCCTTCTTACGTTAGTAAGGGCAAAAAAGTAGCATTGATGTCCGATAACGCTTAAATAGCAAATATTTAATGGAGGGGCTCTTTCTTGGAACCTTGCTGCTACAAGACGCCAGTTGTGTTCTAAGCCAAGATTCTTTTAGTATGAGAATTGAGTCGGTGTTCACAGTTTGAGAGTAGGCAAAACATAATAAAATATAAGTATTTTTAGACAAAATCTAATCTTGAATTTTTAGTTTTTAATTTTTTCCAGTTTTGGAGAATCTCATGAAACCATAGACACCTCTCTCATGGCCAAACGGTTTTCTTTGTCAGGTTTTGCGCGCATTGGAAATTAGTGGTATAGCTTTCTGAAATTTTGCAAAAATTGATTATCAAGTAGTTTTTATTTGTTGCGAATACTGTAACAAGAATTGAACTGTAACCCTTGTGCAATTAACATAAACAGGCAAAAATGGTGTCAAATTTAAATGACTCTTAATGTCGGGGAAAAGAAAACGTGTCTCAGCGACAATGTTCCTGCTTTAAAATGAATTCAAATTTGATAAGTCAATTGTGCCTAGTGAGTTAAGACTCATTTACATTTTGATGCTATGCATGAGAAGGAAATGTAATGGAAAACGCGCGAATAACTCTTATTTTGTGGCAAATACTTCATTTTTTATAAATTAAGAGACCTGAAAAATGAACGTCTATAAGGAAAGTCATTCTTGCGTGGGGGAGGATTTCCGTGGTCCACTATAATAGTATATTTTAATGAATGATAACCCAGCTATTTATATTAATGATGCAAATTGAATGGTTTCTCATGAGACGAAAATATGATATAATTTATGTAAACAATTGAATGAATTAAACCGTTTAAAATATCTTTATAAACCTAGCCATATATTTTCTATCGCTTTTAAGTTCTTTTTTGATTTTTTGTAAGTTGCATGCACTGGAAAATGGAGCGAAGTAATATATACGTTTGCTTCTAGAGGAATCATAAATCATGTGTATATCGTTCCAAGTGGGAAATGAGGTTTGTTGTTTGTTGTAATAAGATAGTTTTACAAATTTGTATGATGAGACTCATCAAGGACTATTCTATACAGGAGTTTCATTTGTTCCTCCAGGGTTTTTAGAATCTCGCTTACACATTGCTTACACATCCGCGACAAGAAGAAAACAAATAACATACAAATGAATATTATATTCGTGCGTCGTTAATATTCGCCAAAAGTTGATGGGGGTTATGTTTTCGATTTTCTTCATACACAATGCCCTTCTTCAGGTTCTTTAATCTTTGAATTGCTATTAATATGAATTTGTTTCATTAATTTATTTAATATGAATAATGTTATTTTGAAAATGACACCTTAAAAGATTATTCGTAGTTCTTTCTTGCTTCTTCTTTCAATTCCGAAAACTTGGTCTGTTTCTTTTATACGTAACGATGAAGTACGTTTAATCTTAAACGTACTTCACACGTTTTATCATTGTTCTCCTGCTACTGTTGTGAATGAGCTTTGTTGTTGTTTTGTTTCCCAGAAATGAAATTAAAGTTGTAATGACTTCTGAATGAGTGAGTGAGTTCTACTAAAACAAAAGTGTGGTTATCCCATTTTGTTAGTTCTTGAATTCCTATATGCACTTCTCATCATTGTAATTTCACACATTACTTTCTTGTATTCATTTATTCAAAAGTCTTATCATAGAACCTAGGAAGGTTCTGATATTCTTTTCTCTTTTGCTATGTTGCTTACTGTGGATCACTTTTTTAATGTTCTCGCTATCTTATGAATGAAAGTTGGCGAGAGGTTATGAAATATTACAAGATTTAAAAGATGAGAGGAATTACTTTGATATTACGTCTGGTTTAAAACAGAGTTCAAAACATTCCTTATAATTAATGCAGATTATAAAATATAATATTAAATATCAATACTACTAAATATATTAATACATAATCAAAATTAATGTGTTCATGTAAATCAAAGATGAATATAGTGTTTTAATATGTTTTAAAACTTATATTATATATATAATGTTAAGTGTGTCATTTGGTAGTATCATCCTTCGCGTCACAAAAAATACTTAATGAAAATAATAATTTCTGTGAAGGACTATGTCACAGGAAAATAAATTCACTAAGAAAAAGATGAATCATTTTCATGAATATACATTTCATAAAAGTACAGTATGCATCAAAACAAACGTCAGTACACAATTACAAAATTGCGTTTGTCCAGTATGGTTTCAAAACTGGATCTCTCTCGACTAGTCATTCATTGTTCATAATGTTTTAAAATAAATTGATTAAAAAGTTACTGACATAACCAATATTCCAATCCCCTAATTCGGCAATAATTATAAGTGGGTCATCCTTCTTGAAACCTCATTTAACACACTCCACATCTGCATAGCGGGAGAAGTCAGGATACAAAGTAGGTAATCCAAGAGAAGTCAGGTGATCTACTAATTCTCGTTGCAGAAAAGCAAGTGCGGTCCCTGCCTTGTGAGCTGATGACGTAGGAGGGGGAGGTTCCACTGCGACAGAAAATGCCCAAATCCCGTCCAATTGAGGAAATTATGAGGTCCTTGTGCTCTTATTTTATCGTCATTAAATTCTGATTCAATCATCGCCAAAATAAAGGCCTTATATTCCAATATTTGAGAAGGCCTGAGCAGTGGTTTCTGTATTGTAATGGAACAATCGCCACTTATAATATTCGTAAAAAATACGTTGGTGAGCCAATTTATATGAGTACCCATACGCTAAAATATATTCGCCCACTAATTTTTGTAATGACTCTTGAATGATCTTATACAACCACGCGTTCGTCGCTTATTTAATAAAGTTAATTAAACGACATGGTTAAATGAAACAAGAAGCTTGCAATACGGGTGGTTCATTATACAATGCTGGTCTTGCTGAAAAAACTCCGACTCAAGAGATCTCACAGTGATTGGGTGGTCGGGATACGATGCAAATTCTCTTCTGGCAATCAAATACTCATTACTGACATTCGTATCGCCGACGAGACAAATGCGTGTTTATAAAAGAATATCATTAGAATACTTCGATGTATTTACATATCTATACGAGTCCTAATTTGAATATTATAGGCTGGTTACGACCGACTGCTGTAATGGCAATACCTTATGCAAATTAACTCACAACATTACCTTGCCGTTGATCTTCCTTGGGAAACTGCACTGGCGCGTCCTGTCGGGCTGACCTGATTTCGAATCGGAAGGGCGTTGCGGGTGGCCTCCAGCAACCTGTCACTGTTGCGATGGCGAAAGGCGAGTTCGCCGTGCGGAGTGAGCCGCATTTCCTCATCCAAATTACTCAGAAAAGGGCACGCGCCAACATTGGATTAGTTGATGATGATGGCGATTCCCGATGGCATTTCTAGCTAATATGTAATCTCATCTCTTCTACGCTGTCGACCGTCACCGGCCTAATTTAAACGTGTGACAAGTGTCAGTAAATGCGAGCCGTGTTTGATCGTAATTGCACAATTCTCAAGAACAGTAGACTCACAGGCATTACTACCGAAACATCGTACTTCAATATATGCCACTTCACAATATGGTAAGAAAAATTCAATAAGTCGTCAGTTCAGTATCTCATTGAGTTCCTGAGGTGTCTGAGCGAATGTGCCTAAATGCTTTTCGAGCCGCGTGCTAGAACATCCTTTCCACCTTTCCATCGTTTCTCGCTACTTCTCGTTCACCACGTGAACAGGCGAGGACTCAGCACGTGTTCGTATTTGGTGTATTAGCGTCTTCTCGAAGATTTGATTATGCTCGTAAGATTATTGGACAGCTGTGACCCTCTGTCTTCCTTACTTAGATACGAATAGATCTTACTGAAACGAATCGTTTCCTTGTTCATTTTTTTGCAGTAGAGCAAGGCGTTTGTCGGGTTGAATACGTGCGTGTGACTGCTTTGAAATCCGCCTAAAGAACTCTGTATGATCTAGCTGCTGTCTGCTAATGTGCGAACATCACTTTGCCAAATATTGTTTCTGGACAGGAGGTGATGTACTTCTTTATAGGACGCATCACAGAAGGACGTTTATGGATGGAGGAGAGTGAGCAGACGGAGTTTTGGAAGGGGCCGAATGTGCTCTCCTTCGGAACTGATGAGAGACGGGGTGACTCCCAGGCAGAGGCTTGCAGGAGACGCGGGTCGTAAGAAATTTGATGCGAGATGTCGTGAGAGTAGGCGCGAGTGAGCGTGGCAATAAGACCCACAAAGCGCATTGCTCTACATCAGACGGATCAAACTGTTAAAAAATTGTGTTTATGTATCTAAAATTGTTAATATGACTTCGATCTTAAAATAATGTTACCATAGAAATCTGTATCCTCATAAGGCATAGAAAACACTTCGCAAAAATCGGATAATCGTTTTCACTAATGAATTTCTGAGAGATACCAAGAAACCATACGGCGAAGATGGTGTTACGGTTAGCGTATCGGACTGTTATGCCAGAGTTCGCGGGTTCAAACCCGGTTGAAGCCGCGGATTTTTAAGGGCAAAAAATCCTTCGTACACCTTGTGTTGAAGGGGAAGTAAAAGCCGGCTGTCCCATATTAGAATATCTACTGCTTGTAAAAGATCAAGCCTAAATGAAGGCTATGAGGTAAATTAAAGTTTTGCAGCCTCAATGCCACCCGCCAAAATATAAAGTTTATAATATTTTCCAATTTTAAGCAAAATGGTTTCGTTGAGAGTTATTACGGACACATTTTTCATAAAATTGTACGGCAAGAAGTTCACTTAAATGTCTTATTTTAAATAAATCGTTTTGTAATGTTGGAGTTTAAAAATGCATTAGTGTCATTATTTTGGTGTTACTTTCGTTATTTCTATTATTAATACTATTAATATGAATTCACCAAATAATTAATTTCTATAAAAAAGTCAACAGCAGATGATCGGTGTTGTGCTGATTCTTTTGTCAGACACACTGGTATCTTTATTATAAGCATTGTTTGTAACGCTGTAATCAATTCTTTTCTTATGTTCTCGGTAGAAATTTTATGAACAATAATTGACCATCTATCTAACAAATTAGCATGTCACACGGTCATTAATATAGAAGTTTTATTTATCGCTTATAATATTGATGCTAAGTAAGAAAATATTATGAAACCGACGGCTTAAATAAATTTAATAAATTTATAAATATAATATATAAATAAATTTAATAAATTTAATAAATGAACCATTGATATCTTGAAGCCATCTAGTCAAAACGTTTAAAATCAGACTTACTAGTGAGATTGAATCCATTATTTTTCCTTGCATTCAGTATCTGTTTGACATGGCACTTTTTTAAAATCAAACAAGGGAGTGGGGATCGTTTAATAAAATAGTTTCAAACGAAAACATATTCTATTACTGTTTATTTTGCTGCGATTCGGTATTTTAATATCGTATTCTTAATTTGTATTTTGGAAATTGAAGCCAAGGCAATTGCAGGGAGACACAGGACGCGAAGAAGCAAGGGTGAGTCCAAGGAAGGGAAAACAGATGAAAACAATACCACTGGCGCAGATTGGACTTCCTCTTCCACGTCGTGATGAAATGCGTAGCGAATGCAGAATCCTTATTTACAAAGAAACTGGAAAGCCACTAGATATACCTGCATAAACATGTACAAAAAGACAATTTACAACACAAAATATCCAAAATTGTTCAGAGGAAGGAATAAGTTGGGGGAACACAAGAAGAGCAGATATAAAAGGCACGTACGAGAGGTATTTAATGGATCCTATTATGTTACGTACCACTAGAGGATCCGATAATGCTTCGCTATTACAATGTATTGAACTTCACACGCTACAGACCCTTGATTGTTAGTTTGTTATTTCTTAAGTTTCAGAAATGCATCCGCTATAACACTGTCTTGGAGAAATTTGATTAACTTGTCTGAGATAACGTTCAAGTTATAATTTCAACCGACATTTCACAATTGCAGGGGCAGAAAATGCAGCCATGACGCGCTTAATACTTGACGGTTCGGCGGGTTGCATAGAACGTCTGTTCAGGGGCGTTTGAGACTGACATAAATCATTAACACCCCTTTACATCTATGAGCGATAAACATACGCACATTTCCATTATACTATGCCTATATCAATCGCGCAAGTGCAAGTAATAAGTTAACATCGTATGAACGGTATGACAGCGCATAAAATTATAGTAAACAAACATTGATTTTTAGATATTATATTGTTTTTCCAAATTATGGAGACATATAATCTATGGAGTTAGTTGAGATCGTAGTGTCTGACAAACTTCCATCAAGTCAGTCGGTTTGGAAACATTTTTAGACAATAATTAAGTATAATACCGGTAGAAATGAGTGTTTAGTAAAAGGAGGTAAAACCTTCTTTTAATTGTTTCGAAACCAAACTAGGAATTGAAACATTTTGTTATCAAAAAGTGGAAAGGAAATTGTAATAATTAAGTAACCGAAAATGAAACGGGAAGGCCATTTGAAATGTTGCCCTGGATTTGTTTGTGAAAAAAATTAACAACATATGAAAAAAGTTATTTGAGTGAATCTGTCGCATCAATTCACTCTGACGATCCTACATATGACGATTGTTAATCTCTCAGCATATTCGTTTATCCAGGGTCGCTGCAAGCAAAAGCGCAATGTAAATGAGTGATCGACATATTTAAGTAGGGTTTACTATCGGACCGAAATTTATCATATTTACGAGTAATTCTAGAATATAGTTATAACCACACGACCTGACGTGCACTAAAATGTAGTTCATGCATTTAAATGTTACTTATCACTGTTGATATTAATTTCCCTCTTATCACAAAATATGTAAAGACCCTCAAATTGCATTGGACATGAGTTCATGAATTTTTGAAAGAAAGTGTACCTCCCATATGCAAGATATTTAAGGGATTGGGTATTCACAACACGTAATGTGTTCTTTTTGTGAAGTAATTATTTTTTATAAAATGCTATTATTTGAGAACCATAATTTCATTGTTTAAAAATGATTGAATCCCGTTGAAAATAATATTCGAAAGGAAAATAAATTCGTCAATATAGTAACTACTAATATGAACAATCCTCTTTACCATACGATAAGGAATGATGTTGGTTTTGTTCCTTTTATAATTTTATATTTATAATAGATGTAAAGGAAAATACCTCAATATAAAACACACAAAATGGAAAATTTAGAATATCTCACATTACGAAATAAAGAAAACATCATAGGCAGATGCACGTTAGTATCGTGCATAACTGGAAAGCGATGCGTCTGAGGTCCTTAAAACTCATTTTCTGACCCTGAGACTCAAGTTTTTTATTGCATAATGTATGAAAAGAAACAGATCTGAACGCCCTTTAAAATTTTCACAGCATGAATTGTAAGAAACGTTCAAAGTTGAGCTCCAGTATGAAGCTAATTTCACTCCTTCAAGCTGCGTGATATTCGCAACGGTTCGACTAGTACTATTGAAATGCATTAGTGTACATATCCCAGAAACGTTATTGTATTTTCTGTTGTTAACCAAGTACCATAAAATACTCAATATTAATATTGGAGACATTCGGGGTGAATTCTCTTGACAATCAGGGTGACCCCACGACATCGGCTGTGATGCCGACGTTTTGATCATCACGCCGTTGTCTTTCTTGGCGTCATTTGGAGAGACAACAGCATTTGCCTAAAACATGAAACAGTAGATTACTCAGAGCATCAATGAGAGAACGTAAAATCTGGCATAGAGTTATGAGAGCAGACAGAGATGAGAGGTGATGGTCGGTCTTGGGCGAAGCGGGAGAAAAGTAAGGAAGTGAGGACACGGAAGCGGGGGATAGGGTAAAACGGCTAAGGTAATTTGTCCCATAAACGTAGTGGATGGTTTTGCTCCGAAGATGGCAGTGATCTTGCCCCGCTGGATGGCGAGATTGGAGCCGACTACCGTCGGGGAGCGAGGTTTCTTTCCATAAGCGGGCTACCACCCCAGCCGGGACAAGCTTCCAACCGGTCTTCGGTTCATGTGTGTACGTGGTAATGAAACACAAGGAAGAGGAACAAAGCTCACGCGCGGTCCGTGGCCCTTTTGTTAGGGTACTGCTTCGGCATTCGCCTATTGTTGATAGGAGAAACAAGGAAAACTACCTGTCAGAGCAGTCGGCTGCTTGGTTTCATCTCCAGACTGTGACTGAATTCAAGCTAGTTGACAAGCTTGTGTCAAAAGTACTTCCACCGTTGGGACTCGAATCTCAGGATTATTTAGAAACCTCTCGGTTAGAAGCACTGCAGTGACATGAGTCGTTGCCTTTAGCCACCTCTCCTGGTTAAAAAAGAGTAGCAGATACGTTGGTGCGGAGCAAGGGACGGGAGGGAAGTTGTGGTGAGCAGGGACAGTGTGTACCGGGGAGAGGGATATTTTCGCAGAGAATCCTTGAGGCAGCAAAAAAGGGAGGAAAGAGGCAGTTGAAAGTTGCGGTTGGCCGCGGTGGTTAGTGAATGACGGGGCCAGCATGGAAAATTGGTGGGAGTGGATATGTAGGCAATGACAGTGCCAAGGACGGTGCAACCGAACATGGAGCTCGAAGAGAGGACGTACATGTCAACGCACATTGGTCAAAAATGTAAAAATGTATGCTACGTTTTGTATAGTACGCTAGGTTTCGTAACCTAAAATATTTTCGCGATTTATCAAATAAACCATTTTAAATATAAATACCCGTTACTGTACTCTCGACCTTATCTGACCTACTTCTGTTGTCTTCTCGCGTGCTAAAAATTAAACAAGAGTTGTCTTAAACTTTGAAAATAGTTGTTGCAATATGTTCTTAATTCACGTAACAACTGTCAAAAGGCTTTTTCAAATATTAAGACAATCATGAGTGTTTGAATTTTACCACGTGCGTAATTTCACCCCTTAGTTACGGCGGGAAAGGGGGTAGGGCAAGGACGGAGCGGAGCGGGTAGGGTGGCAAGGCGCGGCGCATTGGGGCGTGACACGCGCGGGGGGAGGGGAGTGCTTGGCGGGTAATGGCAGGGTGGAGAGATGTGGGTCAAAACCGGGTGGGGCCGGAGCCAGACCGCAGTGCGGCGGTGGTTCGCGGGCCCCCGGTTCCCTTGCCAGCGCTGTGCTGGACGGCCGCTTCCGGAGATGAACAGTAACACGCCGGCGTCCGCTTCCGGCTCAGCCACCGGGGAACCAACCCCGCCCCCAGAGGCCTTTGGGCGAGTCGCTGCTGAGCCGCTTTACGCAGATTACGGCTGGCAGATGTAAAATTAAAAAGAAATTTGCTAATTGGAAAAAGAAGAAGTACCGGTAATAGGATTTGAAAACGTACTTCCGAGTAAAACAAGGTAATTATTTTTCTTTTCCAAGCACCACTTCTTATCCTGCGTGTATCAAAGCGAAGCTCAGAGTAAAAAGTCGCTTTTTATTCGAATCTTGTTTGAAGAAAGAAGATTTTCTCGATCCTTCTTCGTCCATCAGATTTAAATGTAAATAATGTAGAATGGAAAATGGTGTAAAACTAATATTACTACTTTTATGAAATGGAGTAATTCAAGAAATCCAAATGCAACAGGAAAATACACCTAATCATTATTTTTTATTTTATGACTAATACAATAAAATTAAATTTTAATTGACATTTGGCAGGGAGTGACGCCCTACTTGACATTTCAGTCGGTCAATACATAATTTTTGTGCGTGCGTGTGCGTTTGTGAAGGAGAGAGAGAGAGAGAGAGAGAGAGAGAGAGAGAGAGAAAGAGAGAGAGAGCAATAATGGGATAGATTCCTTTGCTGGTAACAAATATGTCATCATATTCTTGTTCGTTGAATGAACAAATGTTTCTTTGCCATTTTGCTTAAAAACGTTGTACACTACACTTTCTTGGAAATTTCTCCTCATCTGTAACCTCTAGAAGATTGGGCTTTGAGTGAATCGAAAAGACGTGGATATTTCAAATAATTTAAGGTAATTACGACTGCTCTGTATTGCGCGCAATTCTGGAATCGCGCCCAACTCAACGCCGCCAGAACTTTAGTCTATCGCCGGCTTAAACCAACGGTTTAAATTGCAGTGAACAAATGAACATCGAGTAAAAGCTAATGAACTCCCGAGTCTACAACTTTTCGATTCAGCTTCCGACTTTGCATATTCTCTTCAACTTGAGGCGGTATCTTCTGCCACAAAATATAACCTTCTGTTTAATTCTAGAAGAATATAAGCTTCTGAGACTAGAAAGGTAAACAAATATCTACTGGTTATATTATGAGAAACAAGCTGGAGTGGTTTCTTTCCATATGAAGTGACTGAACTCACGAACAATAGATTATATCTTAACCGAAATGGAGTTCAACCGAAACGATCGGGAAGCGATGCAATCCCTATCTCGTCGACGTGATCACAAGCGGGGAGGAAAAAGGCAGATATAAAGGCAGAACTTCCGTTTGGTTTGATGAAGCGATTCCGAGATTTCACTGCTAAAAACGGCTTGAAAAGAATAAACAGAGAAGGATTAATGATTAAAAACAATTGACATTTCTCAAACGTAAAAATGTGTGTACATTTACATTAATATTTAAAGAAAAAAGTTCATTTTGTAAGCCGGAAAAGTATTTTTTATTTCACCTTCCGCTTTAAAATGTGTTCTTTCCTCACCGAAATGTAGATTCGAATTGATCCTCCGCCTCCTTGACATCGGCGAACAGACGTACTTGTGTATTAACGATTTCGTAAATGTTATGAGACACGGAACCTCGTAATCTCCAGGGGGGCATCAAACAGGTTTAAGAAAGAAAAAATGTAGATTGTGGCACAAGGAAATCTGTAGGCTTATATTCAAAGCACAACATACACTGTCTGACCAAAAGTGTCTGGACACGTCCGAAATGGTGTTATGGTGTGGCCGTGTTTTATATGGATGGAGCTTGCACCCTTTGTTGTTTTGTGTGGCACTCTGCACAGGCCTATGTTGATGTATTAAACACCTTCTTGCTTCCCACTGTTGAAGAGCAATTCGAGGATGGCGAGAGAATCTTTCAACACGATCGAGCACCCGTTCATACTGTACGGCCTGTGGCGGAGTAGTTACACGATAATAACATCCCTGTAATGGACTGGTCTGCACAGAGTCCGGACTGAATCGTATCGAACACCTTTGGGATGTTTTGGAACGCCGATTCGTGCCAGGCCTCATCGACCTATATGGATACCTCTCCTCAGTGCAGCACTCTGTGAAGAATTGGCTGCCATTCCCCAAGAAACTTTCCAGCGCCTAATTGAAAGTATGTCTGCGAGAATGCAAGCTGTCATCAAGGCTAAGCGTGAGCCAACACCCTGTTGAATTCCATTATTACCGATGGAGGGCGCTACGAACTGGTAAGTCACATTCAGCCACGTGACCGGATACTTTTGATCACATGGTGTACGTCACATTGCAACATTTGTCTCACGCATACGTGGATCGAAAACGGCTTGCAAATGCGTTGTATGCTCTTAAAAATAGGCAATACTTCTGATGGCGTACAAAATGAAACACTTTTGGTATTTCTGTTACGTTTTTGGATGTTTAGTATTTCTGGTTGTATTATCGTTCAGTACCGCAGTTGGCCGAAAATCACGAAACCTTGAATTTATATAAATTTCTATATCATATTGAAGCAGTCTCGTTAGTAGAAAGTAAAAGGTGGGCGTAAATGCAAGTCCTAGAGAGGAGCCATTTCGCGGTAACATTAGCCTCAGTTGACACGTTATTTTATTCAAAAACTTAGTATGCAGTGGAAAGTAGAGCCACGCTCTCAAAAACTAAATGAGCTGCGTGGTTTTTATCATTTTCTTAGATATGTTTGCAAACGCTCACATAACGCAGTGTAAAAGTTGTACCAAAATTTATTTTAAAATGTGAGTTACAAGAAGTAATGATTGTATGTAGTCTTGTAAGTTTTGTAGCATCGTCAGTATGTCTACACCTATATTGGAAATATTTTATGTAATTAAAAATTAGTTAAAAAGGTGAGTGTCTCAGTGCTACGGCCAAATACACGCGGCTGTACACATAAAATTCAACTCTATTACTAGTTTGATAGAAGAACACTGTTACAATCAATGCTTTATGAAATATTTTGCATAACTACTGTAAAACAGGCTAGTATTGTTATGTCGTCATTTGAAAAGGCATTACTTGAACGATATATGGTCGGGTATTAAAAATGTGGATGATACACAATAAACTAATATTTTCTAACAGCTATGGTAACAGTGAATTACATGTTTGTAGGAAGCAATGTACAAAGCTTTATTATTGTATTACTTGGTCGATATATATATGAATGTGTGTGCTGTTGTAGTACCGTACTTAAATACTTTCCAGCTTTTTAAATCATAATACATCGTTTGAATGGCATGTATCAAAAAACGCTAGTAAACAATCCGGATATATCTTAATAAATATGATTATTTAAAAAAATAATACACTATATAAAACATCACAATGAACCGATAGTGAAGTTTGAGAATTTTTTTGGCGATTTAGGTATAAATTCTGTACTTAATTTCGCACCCACTGAAGAGGGTATTTGTGGCAAAAGAACTCACCATGTAATAATATTTCTTTCTCTTAAACGTTTCTACAAAAAGCTCGTGTGCAGACCAGTGGAGCCGCCCCAAGGGAGCTGCGCTGGGAAGGGTGATGGGGTGGGCTCGCAGCGAAGCGAGATCACTCGGATGCTCCCGACAGGGCTGTGCCCCCTGCGTACCAACGTACCGCAGGGCGAAGAAGGCGGGATTTTTTGCTCTACGGTGGATGATCGGTTAACGAATTTGTTAAAATATTCATTATTAGCACATTCATTCCTTGTTACACAATATTATGTTAATTATTCCAGAATTGTTAGATAAACAATCATTTTATGGCTCATGTTGTTATTATCCCAGACCTTTCGCAAGCAAAGCTCCGCGAACAAGTCCCTCCGCGGCCGGAGAAAATGCCGTTGTGACCTAGATCACGCAAGGCCGCACGTGCGCGCCAAAAATCGTTGGGTCGTAGATCTGTCTTTCAAGTGAGTGTGATTGACATTGACAAGCTGTCGCGTGGGGTGAAGAGTCACCCGTCCTGAGTGTTCGGCGGGAGCGCGTTTGCCGACAAAGGACCCCCCCCCTTCAAACGGCGGCGACTGACAGCGGTAGGCCATAAACGATCATCGTCTCAATATAGCAGGGATGAAAGGCATGGAGTCAGGTGCCGCCCTTCGAACTGCCGCTGGCCGCAATGGATGCCCGCGATTTTATCGATAAACACACTCGATGTTGAATTCGCGGCAGCTCGTACCGTTAAAATATGTTTGTGCCGAGACAAACCATGGGAAGATGACGGTAAACCGCACGTGCCCTCCTCAGTTTCAGATACAATCAGAAGAAAATCAGAATACTGAATTCTCCTTTGGGGACTGTATGAGTTATTGGCCTGATGAGAAATAAGAGCAGGTAGTGACGTTTGGGTAACTTAATGTTAGACTTTAAAAGTTATCATCAGTCGTAGAAAAACTACTCTTTGAAACTCAATGTTACGAGATCCTATGAAGTTTAGGATTCAAGCTCGTTCCTCGCTCGTATCGTAATGTCATTTCACACTCGTGTATAAATACTCATCATTACTTCGTTTCATATTATGATACAGCAATTACGAAGTTGTCTGCAGCGGATATTGCAAGTGAGATTAAACCTTTCCCAATAAACAGTAATTCCTATTTATCATACTATAGAATTTTGGTAGTACATTGACCTCATTACTTCATAATGAAACTAGTAGTACTACAACAGCCATAGCTTCTTGTTTTATTGGTAACGGCTATCCAATAGTATGCTATTACATAAACCTGTAAAGTGTTTCCGACCAGTAATAATGTTTTACTCCACCAGAATCAAACTAAGGTCCTTCGAGTCAAGACGTCAAGCTCTTTACCACCACACCGCCATTAGAAAGGCTCTCTTTGAAGTCGTAGTCTTCTCTGAAGTCGTAGGCTTTCGTGGTCTAGGCGATGCAAATGATCTTGGCTGTCGGTGTGACTCCGCGTCGAAGATGTCTCCCTCGAAAGTTGGTCGAAACAACAATTATTTTCATCTGATTTGCCAATACCTGTTAAAAGACTTCGTGATCAGAGAAATATATTAAGTGCCAATCAGTCTGAGGAAGTCCATGACAAGACGGACCAAACGTCAGAACAAGTCAGTCAGTCTTCGACGAGGCATCACCCAAACAGCCAAGTTTATTTGTGTACTCACCTTTCCCGACGTTTAAACGTCATCCTCGCGTTATTTCTCAGTTATGAAGTTTTCAGAATTTGAGAAAAGTGAACGAATAATGACACTTGCGCCATTTTTCAACCACATTTCTTTTCGGACGTTATAGACACAGCGGGTTAAAAGACAACTTGCGCCGGTGACCCGATGCGCGGTGACGCAGGCGCCGAGCGCCCTCTCCCGCCGCCGCGTCCGTGAGCGCGGCTGTTTCCGCTCGGCGAGGCTCGCTGCGTAACGATATAATTTCTTGCGCTCCAGCAGGGGACGGCGCGCCCTGGAGCGGGGCGGAGGGGGTGGCGTTGGAGACGGGGGCGAAGACTGAGGTGACTGCCGCGGCAACGGGCCGCGGCAGGGTCGAAATGGTGGCGAGATGGAGGCAAAGGGGAAGGCAATAAAGAAGGCGGAGAGATAAATGCGAAGGTAGGGGATGAAAGCGTAGGCGAAGATAAGAGTTGACGCGGAGGTGAAGAAATAAGAGGTAAATTCTATGGGAGAGGCGGAGGTAATGCGGAGTGAGAAGTGAAAACGGAGGCGGAGGCCGAGGTGGAGGCCCAAGGGGGGGGGCAGAGGCGAAGGTGAAGCCAGATGTGGAGGTGGATGAATAGGCAAATATGGAGGTGAAGCCAAATGTGAAAGAGGATGGAGTGAAAGCGAAGGCGGAGGTTGCGGCGAAATTTGGATGGCCTGGCTGGCGGAGGTGAATTCCAAGTCGTCGAGGGCAAAGACGCGCGAGGATCTGTAGTGCAGGCGAAATCGGAGGTGCATTTGGAGCGGGGGCAGGCGCGAGATGTGGAGACGGGTGTGGAGGCTAAAGCGAGGGCACGGGGGGGGCGGGGGCGTCGCAGTGGGAAG
>BOPP01000013.1:806055-820455 GCA_017312745.1 Gryllus bimaculatus
TATTACCTTTTCCACTTACAGAATCCTCATTCGTTCCAAAATAATTATGGATCAATTATATATCAATCAGCAAAAAATATATATTAAACAGACTTAACCCCATCCATACTAATGGATTGCGAATGGCAATTGGAGCATTTAGGACAAGTCCGAATTTATCATTGCTGAAGCAGAAGAAGAGCCCCTTCACATAAGAAGACGGAAAATAACTTTTTCTTATGCCAGAAAAATCTCGTGTTCTTCCTGTAACCCAACACATATGAATATATTCTCCTCAAGATATTCAGTTCAATACCAAAAAAAATAATTCCCCCAAACCAGCATATCAATTGTTCAAACAATACCTCGATGAAATAAACTTCACATTTTCCCAGGTAAATCCAGATATTAATACTAAAAGATCTCCATGGCTTTCTTCTAAAATAACCATTAATACAAGTCTTAATGAATGCAGGAAAACTGACTCAGGTCTACAAATATATCTAGCTCTATTCAATGAATTGTCATCTACTTACAGTCAATACACCAGCATATTTACAGATGCTTCCTAAACCACTAACGGCTCTGGATGTGCCCTTTTAATTGAAGGTCAAACACAATCTTTCAAGCTTAGTGATATATGTTCAGTATATTATTGTGAAGCTTACGCCATATACAGAGCCTTAGAATACATCAAAGATATGTAAAACTGAAAATTTGTAATCTACACTGATTCGAGAAGTGTACTAGAAAGCTTCAGTAGCACCTCCAAACTAGATCCAATAATAAAAAAACATTCAATTTGTTATAATTGAATTGTTAAACATCAACAAGGAAATAGTGTTTGTCTCGATTCCCTCCCACATTGGGCATAACAGGCCAAAAACGCATTAGTACAGAGCAGCCAAACTAGCTACCTCCTTTCGCCTGACCACATAATTCTCACATAATGATATAAAAAAAGTTACTTTCTTCAAAAAAACAAGGAATTTGTGGCGACACTTGAATGGAAAAGTTTCCAACCTAGCAAACTGTTCATGATCAGAAAAATCAGTTCTTGTAGACCATGCTCCTCACCTTCAAAGAAAGAAGTGATTCAAGTACTTCCTGTACTCGTTTGAGAAGAGGCCATTCAAGCCTTGACTCACAAGCATTTAATAGCAAAGGAACCCCCAAATCTCTGCCAAACTTGTCATATACCTATTACCGTCATCCATATACTAGTTCATTGCCCAAATTTGAATTATTTAAGAAAAAAATACAATCTTTCTTACAACATACAAACACTCTTAAATGATACAAGTAATGTATATAATGTGATCCATTTCCTCGATGAACTCAACCTCCATAAATGTCTGTAAACTACTAGAAACAAGTTGTCAAGTTAAATACTAGATATCTAAAAGTCTTACTATTATCTTAAGATCTTATTAAAGTAATAAATTTGTTATTATTTTTGTTTACCATTTCATAATATTTGTACTTATAGTATGTGGTTTTCATAATTGTAAATAATTATTTGCTTCAAATATTGTTAATATTTTGTCAAAACAATGGGGTCGCTCATGACCATGTAGTTTATAATAAATAAACCATAATAACTACCATAATAAATAAAGTAAGAAAAAAACTTTCTGCGTCCGCACGTCTTGCCTCGTAGCAGAGCAACTTGAGACAGTATTCCAATAAAATAAAGCAGCTGAAACTACCTAAAGCATATTGAGGACCTCGCGTGGCCAGGAGGTTCTCCAGATCTCTCCATCGTTGAACACGTGTGTTATGACATTGGATTTCTGTCGCAGTGCAATGGTAGGATCTGGAGGAACAGCTGCAATAATTGTGGACGAAATTGCCTCAAAAGAGGTTCCACAGACTGACACTATTCTGGGTCATAAGGACAGCCAGATAATGTGTGACGCCCGTTGATTGGCACCCACTTTCCACCTGTAACTGCCAACGGTTTAGTCCCTTTCGCCCAATCACTTCAATAAAATAACGTGGTCTTTTAGCATATGAAGTTTCATTCATTTCCAACCACTTCTGGTTGCATCACTGTTTTTGTCAGGCAGTGTAATTTTTATAGACAATTTTTTCGTAATATGAGCAGTCGCTGTTTGTGAGAATTTTCTTATGCGTGAAAGTTTATTGCTAAACTAAAGTTTTTCTGACGAAAAATCGCTGTTTTTGCTACAACATTGTAATACTTTCTCTATACTACATAAGTAGTATTGCGAGTATTTCCATTTGTCAATGAAGTATTGGATAAAAAAGTCTGAAATGTTCAGAGAAAATTAATGAATATTGACACACTTAAGTCAAGAGAAGTGAAGAAATCAATAAAGATAAAAAATGTGAGGAAAGTGAGGTATTGCCAATAATTTTTTGTCGAGATTTTGGACAAAGATTACTAAAATTTAAATTCAATTTTCTCATTTTAACTTAGTAGAAACACTCTTTTGAGCTTTCCAACTATGTACTTCCCTTCTAAAATAGATTCAAAAATCTCTTGAGTTATAATTGAATACTAATTTTGAAGGCATTTATTATTACAGAACTTGCTTAAAACATTCCGTAAACGAGGAGAAGATTTTATTCAAAATTCTGAAAGTGATAGTTATATAAACCTAACGTTTAGGAAGGCGTTTAAGAACCCGATACAAATTGCAGGTGTGATGTTTTGTTTTGAAAATTGCATAGTAATTTTTATCCAGTTTCCATGTAGTACTATTTTCTTTGAGATAAATATTGCAGTTCTTTTGCAGTTTTTAAAATCTTACTTTTAACGCCGAGTACATTATTATAGTATATTCTAATTTGCAAAGAAATTAACATTTTTACTAAATATTTCAACTTAAGAACATTTCGAAATATATAATATAAATGAAAATGATAAAGGCAAGTAATCGAAACCTAGGTTTTCCTCTACTCCTAATAATTATCGCCTTTCACTTCATAGCCTCAGGCATCAGTACTCCGTCATCATCCATTTTACCTTCTGTCACAACGGCTCTTGATGTTCCATTAGTTAATCATCTCATCCCTCCATTAGTTTCCAGGCAGAAACGTCTATCTACTGACCCTTCGGATGAGAGAATTCAGCCGCCATCCTACTTTGCTATCAGCTCGAGATACCCACTACTTTTGAATTTTTCATCAACCACGATAGTTGTGAAATCAAGGAAGCGGAAAAATGCATTTTAACACTCTAGCGCAAATGAAGTTTGTTCAGTGCTCGAAGATTTCACTACACGATAGGATGAAAGATACAAAATGTCGATAATTACTTTCTCAAAAATAATTTTCGACTTTATAAGGAATGATTAATGTCTACTGCTTTACCTTTCATATATCTTTTCACGAATGTTTTGTTATTGATACCTAAAAATTCCACAAACATAGTAAAACTTTGAGAGGTCAAACGATCAAATATTCATCCTCTTTTGCTACCCAATTTTTTCAATAGAGGAGACCGGAGCTGATTGGATCGCGAGTTTCTACTTCAACCACGTACTTTCCTTCGGCATTATCGTTGTGTCACATGTCCTCCAAAATCTATTGCATTCCAAGACGCTCAACTATTTATTGAGTCAGGTTCTTGAGTTTTGAAAGTCCTTGTCACGACTTCGGCCATATTTACTCACTAATCCTATTGGGAGCTGGTTTAAACTTTTCAATTAGGGTTGGTTGTCATAATGCTATCTAGCCTTATTCTGTCTGCCATCCGTGAAATAAAATGATTGTGTTGATATTTTTAATTCCCTCTGGGGTAAAATCATCAGTAAAAGACCACCAGTAAGAACTTTAAATTTGGTTTTCTAAAATTATTATGCTAAAGTAATGAATCTGTCACGTGTAACTCAAAGTGCTTCAGCTTTCTTAATAGATCCTATCTTTTTCTTTCCCTTTTTGCCTATAATTCCGATAGATACTTTTTGCCTAAAACAATCTACTTCCATGCCAATACCAACCTACCCCAGGACCTGTGCTAACTAATCCCACAGATGGTACTTGATTTCATGTTTTTAACAAATATTAATTGTTCTGAATTCAAACTTTCCCGAATTAAAAAGTTGAATATGTAGTTTTTAATTCATCCAATCAAACTTCTGGAAATTAAAACGGAGTTGCATAAAAAATTAAAAACTGGCAATTTATGCCAAACAGCCTCGATCTTCTCTAATTTTTCTCTTCTATTTTTATCACTTCCAATCAAGTTTATCTTTCAATATTATGCTGATACCTTCCGAAAAAGGAGCTATCAATTCCTATGGTAGTCTTGCAGAAATGTCATTTACACGCAACAGAAAGAGTTTTGGGCCATGAATATTTCCCCAAGGATATCCGCAAGATATGATTGTTTTCTTTCCTTTACATCAGTTTGCTCACCCAACCTTTAAAACCATGCCTGTGAATTTTACATAACAACCAGAGAGGACTGGTGGGGTTGGGCTACGGGACCGCAGCACTCCCAGCCCTTTTCAGAATTATTTAATTTATCTTTGTTATTAAAATAAAGTATGCAAAATATTATTACATTCCATTACATCACCAATGTAGACCACTGGTGGTGCCTGTGTAACTGAAAAGCTTTGGCCGTGTTATGCTTCAATTCCATTTCCCTCCCTGGGACTGCCAATCCCAGAAGCAGCGAAGTATGGTCACAGTTGATTTCGCTTCCCCCGCTGTTTGTGTCTCAATATTGGGACTCTAGGGGCTGCAGGAAAGGCAGTCCCTCAGTTCTGCGCGACGTTTACATGATTTTAAAGCTCTGGCAAACGTATGATATAATTTAGGTGCTGTACATTGTTTTTTTTTTACTTTCTCGCTACGGAGTAGGGAGAAAGTTATGACATACTGCGCGAAATAACGGCGAATTTTCGGCAGAGAAACTCTTATTTCAATGCCCTCGTAACGAAAAAGTAGATAAATCCATATGATAAGTTTATAAAATAAAAATCCTCTGACACATGGCGTAGTCATAATCCATGTTTTGTGGGTCCTTGAAACAGAAAAATCAAATGACGGCAAAGTGTATCTCTCTGTCCGTCTGTGAACAACGCTAGCGGCTAAACCGATCAGCCGATTTTCTCCAAAATTGATATTCCTCAATGGATCTGCCTGATGTCGCGGCGGCCCCTTGAATTTGAAACCGATATTTTAATTCTTGGGGGTACTTCACATGAAGCCCCTGGGACATTCTCAAACTTATCAATAAATGTTGCTTCATCTATGTTACGAAATATGGCCTGTCATAGTTATCTAGATCAAACAGGGTTGATGTAGTAGGATTTTCGCTCCCGTTCATAAATCCCTCATTTACATCACTTCCTTCGGATAAAGTAACTCATCATGACTTGCTCTTAGAGCATGTAAGAGAATCTTGAACCTGAAAGAAGGTTCTTACTAAAATATCAATAGATATTTCGTGCTCAAATAAAACTTTAGTTCGGAGTGAGATTGTATTGTGAAGCCAGACCTGCCGCCTGCCTTACAGTACTCCCAACAACAAATTAATTAACGACTAACTTTGAAATTGTTACCTCTTGTTAGAACGACCTTTTGTCGAAACAGACTTAAAGGCTAACCCTTAATAATAATGATTATGATAGGGATGGAATATATTTTGTCCTCTTTTTCAAAAAGGGTCCACTGCTCAGAGCTCTGTTTGTGAAAATACGAGAGGCAGTGTTGAGAATTTTGCGATTATGAAAATAAACACGACGCAATAAAAGGGAATGGACGCAGATAACAGCAATCTGACTCTTTAACTCTGCATTCCGCCACGCGACGCAAGAAAAAGAAAGCACTGTGAACGCGTACCACAGCACGAACCCGGGGTCTCCGCCTGCCTCCAAATCGCGATAAGCGTTGCAAAATAAACCCTACCACCGCCATCCTCTCGAATTATGGGAATGAAAATCTTGAATGAAACAACGCAAAACAATAAATCAGAGCTTCCATGTTTGTTCAGCATTACAAATTCCGTCTCGGCTTGCCAAAATAACAGGCTGTAAAAATATGTTGGTACCCTAACAAATAATGGAGATTCAACGACCTAAGTCGAGAATTGACGATTTTGAAGTCTTGGTTGGTTTTGCGTATGAAATGAAAGTATACCGGGTGGTAATGATTAACTTTTATTTACAAAATAAATTAGAAATATTATAAATAAAAAAAATATTAGTTCTGTCAGTTTTATAGTTTAATGTTACCACATTCCTGTACCTGCAAATGTAATTGTAGAATAAAATGATAGCAATATACTAGTGGGTTTATACATTTGAAGCCTAGTATAGTGTTAGTCCATTTTCGGCAAACTTTTATATTTTTCAAATTGCAAAAAAAAATTTCAAAACAACAAAATTTAAGGCGCAATTTTCATTAAGGTCTGGTCCAAAAATAATATTTTTTAAAAGTTAGGTAAGTTTTCTTCAAAAATGGAGCAATTTCTGTGTAATTTGGATTTAAAATAAGTTGGCAATTTCTATAAAAAAATTCCTTCCATTTTCTTCCATTTTGCACCACGTTTTCGTGGATAAAAGAAGAGTCTCATAAAGACTGGCGTAACTCATTTTAAATCCTAAATGATATAAAAATTGCAAACTAAAAAATGGAGATGTTTGTGCGGGTGTAGCGTCACTATTTTTGGAACTTATCTATATGTCTTCCAATATGAAGACAAATTTATGATGTTTAAGCAATTCTTATTTATTAGTATCTTAAATGTTTTTTAGGCTTCAAATGTATAACCCACTAGTATATTGCTATCATTATTTACAATTTACATTTGCAGGTAAGGAATGTGGTAAAACATTAAACTATAATGACAGAATGAATATTTTTTTTTCTTTATAATATTTTTCTAATTTTAATTTTGTAAATAAAAGTTAATCATTAAACACCCGGTATACTTCATTATACGCAAAACCACAAGATTCAAAATCGTCAATTCTCGACTTAGGTCGTTTTGAATCTCCATTATTTGTTAGGGTACAACATATTTTTACAGCTGTTATTTTTGGCAAGCCGAGGGAATTTTGTAATGCTGAAAAAATGGAAGCTCTGATTTATTGTTTTTGCGTTGTTTCATTCAAGATTTTTCATTCCCATAATTAGAGAGGATGGTCGGTGGTAGGGTTTTATTTTGCAAGCTTATCGGATTTGGAGGCATGGCGGAGACCCCGGTTCGTGCCTGTGGTACGCGTTCTAACATGCTTTCTTTTTCTTGCGTCGCGTGGCGGAATGCAGAGTTAAGAGCAGACTTGCTGTTATTTGCGTCCATTCCCTTTTATTGCGTCGTGTTTTTATTCATATGAAAATTGCTCAACATTGCCTCTCGTATTTCACAACAGAGCTCTGAGCAGTGGACTTTTTGAAAAAGGGAAAATATATTCTCTATATAATATTATTATTTAAGGGTTTAGCTTTATCTGTTTCGAACAAAAAGGTCGTTTAACAAGAGGTAAAATTTTAAAGTTAGTCGTTATTTAATTGTTGTTGGGAGTACTGTAGAGGCAGGCGGAGGTCTGGTTCACAATACATTACTCCGAGTTCTCTCAACGGAGCGAACGGAACGTGACTAGCCCTTTTTCCCCCCGAGTTGCTCGTGCCAGTTATCAGTGCTGAGTCAAGCCATATCAGTGCTAGGCGACGATACGCGTTTTGAATAGGCGTATAACGATCGTTTGCCGCATTGCGGCAAAACATACAATACAAACAATTAGACTAATAATAGTGCACGTCAAAAAGGACAAATAAGTGTGTTTATAGTGAGTGACATAACAGAACTAAAATTGTTTAAGACCACAAGTAAAGTGCTACAAATTATACGATAGTGCTCAAATGTTAAATGAAGGAAGATTCACTAGGAGAACACATCAGCAGTCCATCGAACTATTAATAATGATGGAAACTGTGAATTAATACACAAGACAAACAATTCAAATCTCAAGAAACAAATGCAGATGTTCAACACAGTATTCAACATCTCTACATCAAAATCATATTCTCCAAGGAACACCTTAACAACTTTAGAACACCAAACCAAATTCTACAACAACAGCTTCTTTATTCACGGACTGATGCAACAAACAGCGCAGAAGCAGGACATATTTCAAATATTACGTGGGAAGCGCAAATAATTGGAAACCTACAATTACAAGAAGCTAGGGCACAGAAATCAACAGTGATTCTCACAGACAACAACGCACAACATCAATCACAAAAAGAGGCTCTCAAAAGTAGTAACTATAGTGACGCCAAGCGTAGAATGCTGATAATGTGCAAGTAATGACATTAACTCAATAAATAGTACTCAATATTAGAATAGTAGACGAATAGAGGAAAATGTAATAACAATGACTCAGTAGGAATGTAAATAATTCCCCCGATTTGCTCAGAAACGGCAGGAAATATAACTCTTCTAACAAAAGACTAAAGAAATAATAGGAAACGGCTTTACACTCAACACCAAAGGAATTCAGAAAATATTTATGAAAAACGTTCAGAATACCGAAAGTCAAAATATTGTGAAAAAAAAGTGTTCCCTACTATAATATGTGTGGCCAATGAAAAAACCTTATCAGTAGTATAAAAAATGTTACCTAATATTCAACGAATGAAGAAATTTAAAAGAATTAGAAATTAAACCTACCAATAAAAAAAAGTAACCAGAATAACACAAGACAATTAATTAAAGTAGTAGCATTGAAACTATCAAACTCCACAGAAGGAAAGGAAATATTTAAACTAGAACAACTTACTTCACTGTTTGTAAAGGTAGAAATAAAAGGAAACCACAAGGCCTCAATGTAAAAATGCTTTACTTATGGCAGCAAAAAATTTTGAAAATGCCACCAAATTGTGGCTCTGGCAGAACAAATTGGACAATAAGACTGTATTATTAAAATCCACAAACAACCCAATTTGTACTCTCGTAAAGAAGAAACATATGGCTACTCTAATAATGAAGTATTTCCCCAAAAAGAAGAGAATCATCAATCAATAATTAAATACAATTTCAAGCTTCCACAATACAGTCAAAAATAATGAAAACAAAATCACTCACAACTTCCACAACAAACAAACATAAATCAAATCCACTACATCCACAATTGGCTTCTTAATAACAAGGCAAAATAACAATTCACCACTAGCACAACAGTTAACAATACCATACATGACAAATTCAAAATTAATGGCAGATGTTACAACAATAGTTAACCAAATAACAGTACATTAATTCACATACAAACATTTGTATAAATAAAATATTCAAATATAATAACGAATGGTAAACAGCACTTAAAATAATAACACTTTCTTTAACTGGAATGCAAATGGATTACCAAATAAAAAAAATACACTTATTATTCTTAAAAAAACACTCAATAACAATTGCATGATAACAGAAACAACCTTGCACAGGAACCCATTCCAAATCCTGGATTAAATGTTAAGGAAGACAGATTTTGTCACATGCAGAGGAGGACGTAGGCATACTAATTAAAAAGAAACTAGACGCACTCATTAATCTCTATTCCAATCGAACAACCTGAGCTAAAGCGTAAATAACTTTAAAAAAGAATATTTAATATCATAACACGCGTAATAAAACCTAAAAACAAATCAATATAAACGAATTAAAAGTTAATATTACATAATAAGACCTACAATTTTAATGGGAGATCTAAACAGTAAACATATCAATTGGGGTTGTAAAGTGAATACACCTACATGGGAGAAAGTTGCTAAGATCATCAACAATTACTTTCAAATATGCCCAAAAACCCTACCATTACCCCCAAAACTGTAATGCTGAACCAGATATCCTTGAATTACCATTTTAAATAATTAAAAACACCTCTATGCTCATGTGTTACCTGAATTAGGACTCTGACCTGTCCTGTTATTCTCAATCTGAATATGAACTATATTAAAAAACTGAGTTTCATTGTGGCTTAGACACAAAAACATAGATTGGGTTAAAAATTTCAAACAAACGTCGGATAATTCTTCCACATAACGATTCATGAAAACAAAGAAGAAATTGATATGGCCCATAGAAAATTCACTAAAATATACAAAATGCAGCAAGAGGAAGCAATACTAACTCAATTTAAACCAAATATACACAACATACAATACCTATGGATTGAAAAATTAATTCAAAAAGAAACACAAAATACGTAGCGCAATGGAGCAATGTAGAGCAGACTTAAAAAAATACTAAATAAACTAACCACAAGTAGAAACTCGTTTTAGACGAGCACAGAATCCAACATATAAAAATTACATTAAAAAAATAATCTAAGAAGCAATTTATGGGAGGGTTACAAAACATATTGAAAGAACCAACAAATATACAGAATAAAGAAATTAGATAAAACAGCTACAATCAACAAACGAAAATGTAAATACTAGCAGAACATTTCAAGAAACATTTACTCTAAATCAACACACCATTAACAATTTAAACATATCAATAATGTGAAGTAACAACAGTCCACACAAGAAAATATATATCACCAAATGAAACATACAAAGATCAAACTGCTACCTAAGAAAAAATCAGCTGGAATTGACCAAAATACCAACCATATATTTTACAAAATAAATAAGAAAGCATTACTATCTAAACTGCAATATTCAATTCAATATTAAGAAGCAGGTTCCTAATCCAAAAAATGGAACACTCTATAGTAATACCAATTCCAAACAAGCAAAACAACATTAGAAACTTAGACTATAAGACTAATCCTATTTGTAACGCAAAGTAATGGAAAAACTATTTTAAAAGACTTTGAAATATTATTAATGGAATACAATAACATACATTTCCAATGTTGGGATTCAAAGAAAAGACTCGACAAACATCAACTTTTTAAGAATAACAGAATTAATATATAAACTTCGAACAAAAAAAGCAACCTGGCAGTATTTTTAGATGTAACCAAGCATTCGACAGAGTCTGGACGAAGTTTATATATTAAATTAGAATCCAGATTACCCTTTACTGGTAAAATAATAAAAAGCTTCCTAAAGAAAGAGTTTTTTCAGGTATAGAATAATTCAACCTACTCTACACCAAAAGAAATACAGCTCTTTGGAAGTACAAAGGCAGCCATTATCTGCACATTGTTCAATATATCACATCGCGATTTCCAACTCTCAAAACACAACAATACATTCTTTGCTGATGAAATGCACCTAACTTTAACAAGTGTTAAAACAGCCAACAGAAAATTACAGAGGAACTGAAAAAGTAACAATGGGCAGACAAATTGGAAGATAAAACTAAACAAATAATGTCTAGCAAAAATATACACTATGCCAATAAACACTATCCGACCCTAAAATATTAACAAAACTCTGGATTGGTTACCAAAAAAGAAACCTATTAAATATTCTTGGGAATATTAATGGAAAGACTACAATGGACAAACATATAAATGCAAAATCACCCAAGCAATAGAGACTTCCATAAATTGTACATTATTAACAGAAAACTGTTCTAAAACAGGAATAGTACAATGTCTTGTACAGAAGCAATAATCTTCACCATTATAATGTATTGCAATGCCAATATGGTACACACATGGCGACTAAGTTCGAAGAAAATAAAATTTCAAATAAGATTTAACGTATAGCTGTAAATTGCCTGGTTTCATTAGAAACAACAATACACTCAGGAATTAAAACAGAACATTCGATCACATTTCTTCTCAAACGAACATTCCTTTTTCACATCTTGCATATATACAACAACTGACACTGCAACTTGGTTCATAGCAACAACATCCGAACAAAAACAGATTCCATATGATCAAATATCAAATCAATTTGCTGACCCCCTTAAACCTTTCAGAATTAGATAAAAAAATGTAAAGATAATCAACAAACTTACTGTAAAACATCAAACAATAATGAGGAACCTGTTGGGCTTCCTTATTTCTATTTATCTAAAGAATGATTGTATTTTTTAATGAATGTGATACTTGTTTTAAATGTTGATGAAAGGTATTTGCTGTCTTATTTATTTGTAAACTGTATTTTAAGTTGTTATTTGTATGAAACAATCCTGTAAAGCAGTTATGCTGGTCTGTTGGAAAATAAATATACTAAAATAAAAAAAAAAAAATTTCACTCCGAACTAAGTTTTATTTGAGCAACAAATTCTAATTGATATTTTAGTAAGAACCTTCTTTCAGGTTCAAGAGTTCTCTTACTGACTCTCAAGAGTTCTATAGTCCAATGATGAGTTCTTATCCGAAGAAGTGATGTAAATGAGAATTATTTAAGGATGCAAATCCTATCTAGTCTAAAATCACCTAGTTTTATTTACTTATGCATAACTATGAAAGGCCATATTCGTAACATAGATAACAAACATTTTATTGATAAGTTTGAGAATGTTCCAGGGATTCATGTAGTACCCCCAAGAATTGAAAATATCGAACGATTTCATCCACATTAAGGGGCGTCCGCGACCATTACTACGCAGATGCCACTCGTGAGAATATAGATTTTGGAAAATCGGTGAATCGGTTTAAGCCCGAGCGTTGTTCACAGACGGAAGAGTAATACATTATGCCTATATTATACATTTCTGTTTTCAGATGCCAGGACAACCAGTAATACAACTGAACGCAGATTAGTGAATCTGGCCATGGTCCAGAGGATTCTTTTATTTCTAATAAACCTCACTCATATGAGGCTAATCTACTTTGTTCGCTTACCTAGAGCGGCATTAAAATAAGAGTTTTCTGCCGAAATTCGCCGATATTTTCGCCCCGCAGTATGCTCATTAATTTCTCCCTATCCTAGCGAGGAAAGTAAAAAAAAGAACAATGTACAGACTAAATTATACATACGTTATGCCAGAGCTTTAAAATCATGTAAAGTCGCGCCAGAACTGAGCGGACTAGCTTTACCTGCAGCACCTAGGAAGTACCCAATATTGAGACACATAACCGAAGGGGAAGCAAATCACTGCTGACATACTGCTTGCTTCTCGGTATTTGGCAGTGCCCTAGTAGATAAGGATGGCAATCTGAACGCCATAACACGCACAAGAGCTTTCTTCAGATTCACAGGCACACCAGTGGTTACATTGGGTGATGGATATGCCATGGCGAATGCTATAATACATATTTTGCATAACTTTATTTTAATAACACAGAATGATAAATTTAGAATAGAATTTTGCCGAAGAGGGCTTGGAGCTTGCTAGCGTCCCGTAGCCCAACCCCAACCGTGTGCGTGCGTTGTTATCTAAACATGTCCAGCAGCATTTGGTTATTAAAGGTTAGGTGAGCAAACTGATGTAAAGCAAGAAAACCATGAATATCTTGCGCGATATCATTGGGGACAATATTCATGCCCAAAACTCTTTCTTTGCGTGTAAATAATTTTTGCAAGACTACCATAGGAATGATAGCCTTCCTTTTTCGAGAAAGGTATCAGCATAATATTGAAGATAAACTTGATTGGAAGTGATAAAAAGTAGAAGAGAAAAATTAGAGAAGATCGAGGCTGTTTTGGCTTAAATTGCCAGTTTTTAATTTTTATGCAACTCCGTTTTTAATTTCCAGAAGTTTGATTGGATTGATACGTCAAATACTACAGTATTCAGACTTTTTAATTCGGGGACACTAGAACGTATTTGAATTCATAGAGGAAAGCACACTTAAAGATTTTGTTAAAAACATTGAAACATCCACAGATGGGTTCCAATCTGTGGGATTAGTTAGCACCAGGTCCTGGCGGTAGGTTGGTATGATGGAAGTAAGGATTGTTTATGCATAAAAATTATCTAATCTGAATTTAGGCAAAAAGGGAAAAGAAAAGATAGGATTCATTAAGAAAGCTGAAGCACTTTGAGTTTACACGTAACAGATTCATTTTTAGCATAATAATTTAGAAACAACAAATTTAAAGTTCTTGACTGGTGGTCTTTACTGATGATTTTACCCCAATGGGAATTAAAAAATCAACAACAATCATTTTATTTCAACGGATGGCAGGATCATAATAAAGGGCTAGATGCTTATGACAAACCAACCCTAAGTTGAAAAGTTTAAACCAGCGTCCAATAGGACATTAGTGAGTAAATATGCCGAAGATCGTGACAAAGATTTCAAAACTCAAGAACGATCTCAATAAATAGTTGAGCGTCGTTAGGAATGCCAATAGATTTTGGGAGCACATGTGACAAAAACATAATGCGAAGGTAAAGTACGGTGTTGAAGTAAGAACTCGCGATCCATAGTCCGCGTCTCCTCATATTGAAAAAATTGGTAGCAAAAAGAGCGATGAATAATGTTTGATCGTTTGACCTCTCAAAAGTTTTACTATGTTTGTGAATTTTAGGTATCAATAACAAAACATTCGTGAAAAGATATATGAAAGGTAAAAGCAGTA
>BOPP01000013.1:820480-839131 GCA_017312745.1 Gryllus bimaculatus
CGGCATGCCTCTGAACGTCACTGCTAGTATTTTAAAACCTAACCGCTACCTTACGCACTAAGTATGCTCAAGGACCATAGGATTTGCGAAAGTCAACACTATTACCACATTCAAACCCCAGGGTAAATCATTTTTAATTAGCAATCCAGAGCTTATCGATATTTACTAAACTCAATTACACAAAACAAATACTGATTTTTCCCCTTGCTCTAACTGAGCCCTTCAACTACAATAATGATTTTTCAAATATAGCCCGCCCTATGATAATACTAGCTACCCACTATATTTTAAAGAAATTATCCTACAAATTTAACAGGACAATGTCAAGAGATAAAGTGAATTAGATTACATCTATTAAGATCGATGGCCAGTCATTGATGCGGTCAAAATATAAGAATAATCTGATAAATCATTTATTCTTTTCCTGTGAGAGACTTGGAGAGTGAGAGAGAGCGAGAGTGTTGCTTGCGATAGTCTATATAAGTATTGGCTTCACTCGAAACATACATTAGATTTTAAAATGGAACAGTTAAGCAATAAACGTTACTATTTTATGCTATCGTCGCTCTTCAGATGCTATTTTATGAATCGTCTGATGTCTACCTCCAGTTTTTTTATATGAGAATTAGAGAACAAAGCCGAAGACTAGTTAGCGAGTACCATATCTTGAGCAAGACCGCAAAGTTATAAGAATAAAGAGAGCAGACAGACGAACATGTACCGTGGAAAGAGAAAAACGCTCCGGAGCGAATTGCAGCCACATTTTCTTTAATTCTGAGTCTGTTCTAAAAAGCAAGTTCTTCAAAATAAATATCATGTTGAATTCTTGAAAAGAAAAGTTTAGTGTTGCGTACATATATTTGTGCTTAAATTAAGAGACAGCTTTTTAATTTTTTTTCAATTTTGACACCATATTATTTACGTGAAAAAGAACACAAACACAAAGGTTCTTCACTGTACATTTATACTTGAAGTAAAGGCAATTTAAATTTTGGTTCTCCAACAAAACTTACCTGTCCTATTTTTTTTGCTCTCTTAAGTGCAATGTTGATTTTCTTAAACGATATGAACAAAGAGCACTTTGAAAGCGTAGAAATACAGCGTATCTTTAAATTTTTGATCCGGCCTGTCGAAACTACCTGAAATTTTCTAAAATGTTAAAAGTCTAGAAATAATGCGCCAAAATGCAAAAATTTAAGTGCTGTGCTATAGGCAAGCATCACGGGATGTCTGCTATGTGCTCGTTACTAGGAAACCTAAAAATTGAGAAAATGGCGAAAACACATTCCTTTGACATCCGATAATGAAGGGAGAAAAGCAAATGAAGGACGAAGAAGAGCCGAACAGCTGACCCAGCGAATGAAAACAGATTAGAGGAAACATAACGTAGACAAAGCTATAGCATTGTTGTAGGACACGCCAGTGAGTTTTAGCATGCGTGAGAGTGATTGGAAATATTGAATATCTTGACTCTCTCCTACAAGTTAGGAACTCATTTCACCTTGACGTAGAGCAGCTTGCAAGACTATTTTATCTGTGTGTGCGTCGGTGTAAACCTATATTGTGTACACGAGACATGTTGTGAAGACGGTGTGTATAATGGCGGTATGGTGACGCGATATATGGAGGAAGGAATTGTATGCTGTGTTTGAAAATCTTAGAAAAGCTTTTCTGCACTTAAGAGTATAATCGCGAGACAGCACGCATATGATTCATGCAGAAAGTTTGTAAAATTAACATAGTGGATGGGTAGCGACGTAAGCCAATAGACATCACTCTATGTTTTCCCGAAGTACAATTGGATTCGGAAAGATTTAGTTACCCTCTGTCCGTGAATGTAAGAAGAGAAAGTATTGTAATCGTGAGCGCAAAACGGAGACATCTAGTCTCTTGTTCCTTTTCCTATTCTCTGTCACCCCTCAGTCTTCCTTTTCTTATGCACTGTCTCTCTCCAGTCGTTGCTGACTTGCTCTTTCTTCTCTTTTCTTCTCTCTCTGTCTCTCATCTCCTTTTCCACATATAGTCCGAACGAATCGAGGTTTTTGAGGCATGGGAAAGCGGAATTTTTATTTTGAGGTACTTTTACAGAGCATTAAGAAAAAACGATTGTTCAACATATGGCCACACAAATGTTTTGATTGAGATTTGTACTAGGATGGTAAAAGACGCTTAGATGTGCTGGTTTAAGGTTCGCTGAAATCCTGGATTTTTGAAAACTGCAATAAGTGCAAAATTATGGGTGTCTTCCTAAATCCATATCTGAAAAAATAGATATATTTCATAAAATGAAATCTATCCTTACGGCAATGGTTTTATAAAAAGTCATGGAGAAGTTTTCGAAATGATGAGTAGTTTTCGTGTAGATTTGCGCAAAGTTTAGCCAACTAAAATTTCTTTAACATTTTTTCTTTCAACATTTCACTCCAAATTGATTTCTTTAAATATTCTCCTCATATGTATCAAGCTCGATAATAATAACATCAGGTCATAGTGGTATTAGTCCCACTGTTTATCGAGCAAAACGTTCCTGTATTTTTCAAAAACTTTTACGGCAAACTAAAAAATTCGAGAATGTGTGTGCGGGTGTAGCGTCACTAGTTTTTCGATACTTGTTTCATAGTGCCTTCTAATATGTATGAAGACGAGTAAATTTATGATGGTTAGTGTAAAGCAATTTCATTATTATTAATCTTTTTAAATGTTATTTTTCGTTTATCGAGCCTTGATACATATGAGGAGAAAATTTAAAGAAATAATTTGGAGTGAAATGTGAGAAAAAATGTTAAAAGATAATTTAGTTTGCTAATACTTTGCGCAAAATTACACGAAAACTACTCATATTTTCGAAAAATTCTCCATGACTTTATTATAAGAACCTTGCTCTAAGGAATAGATTTCATTTATGGAAAATATATCTATTTTCAATATTGGATTGTAGGAAGACACCCATAATTTTGCACTTTTGCAGTTTTCAAAAAATCCAGGATTTCAGCGAACCTTAAACCAGCACATCTTAAGCGTCTTTTACGCAATCCTAGTACAAATCTCAATCAAAACATTTTGTGCCATATTTGAAACAATGTTTTTAATGCTCTGTAAAGTACCCTCAAAAATAAAAATTTCCGCTTTCCGCAGCCTCAAAACCCTCGATTTCGTTCAGACTAATTGTGGAAAAGGGAGAGAGAGACAGAGAGAGGAAGAAAGAGAGAAAGACAAGCAGAGACATGGAGAGAGACAGTGAAAGAAAAGGAGAGACTGAGGGAGTGACAGAGAAATAGGAAAAGGAAGAGAGCAGATCAAAGTCTGCCGTTTTGCGGCTCACGATTACAATACTTTCTCTTCTTACATTCGTACGGACAGAGGGTAAAATTGAATTGTCTTCGAGAAACATGAGTACGATTTTTAACAATTGTTCCGATTTTACTCTTAAGTGCAAACAATTCTAAAATTTTCAAAACAATTCATGTAATAATTAAACACCTAATTTTGTTCAATATATTTAGAAAGAAAAAGTCTGAAGCTTCAATAATGTACTTGTAGGAGAGAGTCAAGACAACTTCAAAATATTTCCAATATTCGAGCAAAACCTAGTGGGGCTACAGAATGGCATAGGCTTTTTTGTACTAGTTAGTTTCCTAATCTGTTTCATCTGGGCTAGCTGTTCGGTTTTGTCCTTCATTTGTTTCCTCCCCTTATCTATCGGTGTCAAAAGAATGTGTTTTCGCATTTACTCAATTTTTAGGTTTCCTAGTAACAGAATAGAACATGTGATGCTATAACAGCACATATTTTGCATTTTGCGCATTATTTCTAACTTTTAACATTTTAGAAAATTCAGAGTTCAACAAAAATTATACCTGATCTGCTTTCAAGTGCTCTTTGTTCTATCCGAGAAAAACAATTGAAAGCAAAAAAATAGGACACGGTTTTGAGAACCAAAATTTAAATTGCCTTTACTTCAAGTATAAATTACGTGAAAACTTTGTTGTTTTTTCAAATAATAATATGTGTCAAAATCTGAAAAATTAAAAACTGTCTTTATTTAAGCACAAATTATGTACGCAAATAAACTTTTCTTTTTCAAAGAATTCAACATGATATTATTTGAAGAACTTCTTTTTAGAACAGATAAGAATAAGAAAACGTGGCCTGCAAAATTGTCCAGTTTCCTTTCCACGGGTACATCAAATTTCAGATATCTGCTACCATGGTACATAGAGATTCATAAAATAGCATCTGAAGAGCGACGTAGCTAAATAAGTAACGTTTATGCTTACTGTTCATTTTAAAATTAATGTATGTTCCTGGAGGTGAAGCCAATACCTTATATGTTGAAGAACATTGTTTTCTTCAATTTCAGAAAAAGAATAAATGATTACAGGATTATTTTATATTTTGGCCCACAATATGGCATGATCTTAATACGATGTAATCTAATTCACTTTATCTCTTTGACAATTTCCTGTTAAATTTGTAGGATATTTCTTAAAATATAGTGGGTAGCTGTATTATAACTAGGCTAATTTGAAAAATCATATTGTAGTTGAAGGGCTCAGTAGAGCAAGGGGAAAAATCAGATTGTTTTGTGTAATTGAGTTATTATCGATAAGTCTAAATTAAAATATTATTGTTTAAATGTAATGTATTATTGAAATCCAGTTTGAACATATATGTAAGTGTACTGTGTTTAAAAACACAGTGACGTTTAAAGGCACAGCACACCTTTACAAGCTAAGGCTTACCAGCAGCTTCCCGCCTTGCGGTCATGAGTTAGGGGTACGCGTGGTTAGCACATAGCCATCTCTACTCTGTATTCTGGTCGTCTCAACGCGAGAAATGAGCTTTCTCATCATCATACAGCTACAGTTACTGGTACATTGCATGCAAAGCACGCAATTATTGTTCGCCCCAACCGGGAATCAAACCCGGGATGGCGCCGTGGAAAGCGAGCACGCTAACTAATGAGCTGCCTAGGGCTATCATTTAGTCGTGTACGGAACTATATTATGAAAATTGTAGTAAAACCACCAATATCTCAGAACTAGGTAAATGTGGGATAGTCCCTCGTTCAACTGAGACCTTCAATTCACGCAGCGACCATTTGAAACAGGGAACACAATACCTTCATGAATGTTTTCACAAACGATTAAAAAACAATGAACGAAAAATTGAGCTTCATCATTTACTGCGAGCTCTCACTTACATTTCTCAACTACGTACATAAATATCTTTAGGCAATTCAAATGTTGACGTATGTATGATGCACATATGAAAAAATGGTGGTATCTCTCGTAAATAGAAACACCACACGAACGATTTCAATAATAACATGATTACAAAAAATGCACTTGAAATACAGGTAGTATGTTATTATTAGAGTCAGAATGTACTTACAATCAGTTTGTAAAATAATACACAACCAAGGTACTTATATCACAATGGCAATTCTTTCGAAATACAACTGATGGATGGCTGCCGTGATGATATATTCTACCTTATCAAATCACACTTTTCAATAACAACATTCGTGCCATAGTAACCAATTTCTACGTGATACTCTTGCAAATTCTTAAGTGAGCAAATACAAAAAATTCACATTTTTGGTAATATTTACTAAACATTGACAAAATTTGATTACACGAAATATTTGGGGAACTTTTTAATTAACGCAAAGGTATAGTAGTTTCTTTTTCAACAGATCATTTTTATTCTGTGTGTGATTTTAAAAATTCCCTCATTTTTCCCGCATATCTTGATCCAAATCATGGTGTCCAAGTATCGGAAAGAGTTGAACGTGTTTTCATTGTGGAGTTTTTCAAGAAAGTTTTCTATAGTATTTTAAAAAAATTGGTTCGAACGTTTTTAAAAATTCTCCAATTTTAATTCCCATGTACTTACAAACGTATGAATTTTTCAAAAAAACATTACTAGAGATAATTTGAAGTTAATGTGTTAACAAACGCATTAAACAATGATATGTATTTATAATGTAAATTTTAAGAACGCGTTAAATATTTAAAAATAATAAATTTGTGTAATTTTTGAAAAATCAAACGAATATAGAAAAATTAAGTTTATGTTATCTCATTAAGTGCATTTAACACTGTTCGTAAATAAAGTTTGAAGAAAGATGTAGAGCAATTTTTGAGAAAATTGCTTTTAATATTTTTAATGTTGCTTATGAGCAACTTTCAATTGAAATTGCTCGAAAACTATTCAAATTTTCAAAAAAATCGGATAATTCTATTAAAGAAACTAATAATTAAGAACTTATTTCTTTTCCGGAAAAATTCTATCATTAGTATTGTAATAATAATAATAATAATAATAATAATAATAATAATATGCCTATATTAATATGGCGAGGCTCGGCTTGTAGTAGTAGGAAGAGGCCAAGACAATCAAACACAAAATTTAAGACTGATATTCAAAGTCGCAGGGTTTGGAGTAAGGTCAGGAAACTGAGAGTACTCAATTTGAAAGCAATCTTGTACAACGTTTAGGCGGTAGAGCTGTTCACAGAGGACAGATAGATGGACGGTCAGACGGACGGACGGATATTTTGAAAAGAAATATTTTTATCAGTGTCAATGACTTGCTATTTCTAAAATATGACTGCATAACGTGTATTAGGAAGTAATTTAGTAGATATTAAAAAAAGGATTTAACATGTTTTCAGTATCAAGGACCCACAGTTCATGTTTTTCCGTCAAAAAATTGCCATTTTTTTGACGAACCATTACACAACTTCCTATATATTACGTGTATTAAACGGCATATACAAGTATATACGTACACGTTTCTGTTTCTATTTTTGCTCCGTCTCCTTCATGTAGTGGTACTTCGCAATAAATTTGTTTCATCCCACAAACTGCGATCACTTCTGAAGCACTCAGGAAGAGGTTTTCAGCTGCGAGAAACACAAAGCTGAGACCCTCAGCGGAAGGACTGTAGCCCTCAAGCGCTTCAGTACAGCCAACGGGAGGGTGGAGGAAGGGCGTGACGGGGTTGGATGGTTGGTGATGCCGGAACGGGGGCGGCGCTGATGAAGGTGGGGGAGGGGCAACGGTGGCGTCAGGGTGGCGATGGCGACGCGATGCGAAGCGAAGCTGTGCCGAAGTGAGGTGGAGCAGGACAGGATGGATGAATGTGGAGCGAGAGAGGCGGGGAAGGTGTGAGAGGGAGGCACGACGCAGGTGGAGCGGGAAGGTTGTGGCCCCAAAGTGCAATAGAGGGAGGAGCGTGAGCGAGGCGGGACGCAGGTGGAAGGAGAGGAGTCGTGCCGAAGTGAATGTGGACGGGACGGCGCGGGGTGGAGAGGATGTGGGGTTGAGGAGGGACAAAGTTGGAGCGGGGGCAGGGCGGAGCGGGCAGGGCGGAGTGGCGTAAAGCCGACGTAGAACAGAGGAGTGAGGGCGGAGGGGAAAAGAGGGGTGTATTGAGGAGGACAGTGCAGAGGGTGTTGCGAAGGGGTGGTGGACGGTGGCGGTGGGAGTGAGGAGAGGCGGGGAGAACGATGGAAGGTGGATGAGGGGCGTGGAAGGGGAGGCGGGCGCTCTGTGGGGAACTGGGCCGCTGACGAGGGTCTAGAGGTCGGGCGCGCGACGTCTGACGAGGCCCAAGAGGCTGAGAGAGGTCCCTCCAGGACCCGTGCACTCCTGCGCCCCTCCGCCAGCATTTGCTCTCGAATTACATTGCCCTGACCTCGCGCTCACCTTCCGGCCTTGCCTTGCCAGTGTAGCCACTGCAGCGCTCGATGTGGATCGCTTCGCCCGCTCCGCCCCTCCACACTCCCTTCTCCACTCCCACTCCTCCTCCCAAGCCCTCTACGTATTGTGCCTTGCCCGTGACTCTCTGCCACGCTCTGCCACACCAGGTTCCGCTTCCTTTCGCCCTGTTTGTCTCTCATATCGGCTGACCCCTCCCTTCCTCGCACCATCCTGGTTTGTTATGCCCCACCCTATTCTGCCCTGTTTCCCCCAAAACTTTCCCGTTCCCTCAGTCCCACCCCGTTTCGTTCAGTTCACACTCGCTATCCCGCCCCCCGATTTTTTCTCATTCCATCCAGTTCTAATCCGTCGTGCTCCGCCTCATGCCATTCGGTTCAAATCCACAACTCTCAGTTTCACCCCAATCCATTCTATTGTGCTCCGCTCTCTCACGTGCTGAATGTATCTTGTATGAAGTTACAAGCACATCCGAGCGTTAACTTGAGAGTAGTTTGAGTGATTTTGAGCACAAATGATTTTTGATGAAATTAGCGAGTTTTTCTTAGGATTCTTATAGGCTTTATAAACATTTTCACGTCTCAACCCGCGACCGTAAAACTACCAGTACCCCTCTCCAAGCAAATGTACTGATAGCCTGTTCATCATGGCTTGTGGCAGCACAGTAGCCAAGGGCCCTAAGCTACAGCGCTCAAACGCTGAGAGGAAAGTCGAGAGCGCTCTTCATGCCCGTCCACACAAACGAGGACTCCTTTACTCCACTTTCATGTATTCTCCCCTACTCGTCGAAGATTCCTTTTCTCGTTTGCTTTTGCGCTCAAGCACGCATTTGAAGCCTTGTAAGTACTATAAGCAGATCTGTCCCTTGAAGTGTGGATAGATGAGAATTTTTTGGTGGTGCAAACGCCGACAACGTGCTGCATGACATCCCAGCACTCACAGTATTTCACGGAGTCAGTCATAGTATTAAAAATGGATATAATTTTTAATTCAGATTATTATTACCCTACTCAGGAAGATTTAGTGACTTTTTGTGGGTTGTGTGTAGTCTCTCTCTTTCCAAATATTTCTCTCTTTCTATTTCTCTTCCTTTCTTTCTTTCTATTTCTCTCTTTTCTCTCTCTCTTTCTTTCTCTTTTTACCTCTTTCTATCTCTCTCTTTCTCTCTTTGTCTCTCTCTTTCTCCCTCCCTTTACCTCTCTCTTTTTCTCCTGTGTAAATGATGAACTGTTGAGATGGTACAATGAATTATATGTTGATTATTGTGGACCTACTGCGGAATTATTTCTGAACATAAAACAGAAACGAACTATTAAAACATCCAATCTCTGGAACCCATATTTAGGAAGAAATAGGTCCGACACCATTAACGCTCACAAGAACAATATTATTCTCACAAAGCTCTTCTTGTTTGTTATCAGGAAATTACAGAATTACTTCATTCTTTTATTTACACACAAACTTCAAATATTAGTTTTTTATTGCTTATTTAAATGAAGTCATTCATTTGGAAATAATGTTAACTATTTCAAATCAGCGTGAAAGTAATCTATTTCAAAATATCCTGAAAGTGTGCCCTCGCTATTTGAATTCAGCCTATCGTGTGCTGCAGCTTGAAAATAGCTGCTGTAAAAATAAATGAAAAGATACTTTGTGTTTATACATGGCGGTTTGCCCTCAGTGTCTGTTGAATTCGCAGAAGAACAGTATTAAAATATACGTTAACTTCAAAAGCCATTTTATTTATTTTGAATGCCCTGTTTTCTTTTATAGTACTATAGTTCTGATCAGTTGCAAGTTTCTTCATAATGAAATGTAAACATATTTTCTTGCAGTAACGTTTCTTTTTGTGTTTAAAAAATTAGATTCCCCGGATCAGTAGTTGAAGATGTTTGCATATCACTTCAAAATTAGTAAGGTCCACTTTGTTTTACGAGTTATTGTTCTTTACGGTAGTTAATCTTTATCATGTTTCTCGAATGGAAAGACGCGTTTGATATTGGTACTTCACGAAGAGATTTTTAACCAACTAGCTGAAGTACCCCTGGCAGAATCGTCTATTAAAAAAAGGAATGAATTCTCCCTATATCCTACCCTAACGTGCCTTACTCTGCTCTGCCCTGCCTTGCAGCGCACTGCCCAAACCAATCCTGCTCCCAAATCATCCCACACGCCTAACTAAACCATGCTTCCCTCTCTGCCCCGCTCCGCGTCGCTATGCATCGCCAGGTCGCTGGCCAGCTGTAAACATGTACAACATGTACATGTTTCCGATAAACCTCCGTGAACAATGTTGACCTTTACTCGGAGTCTAGTTGTGCTACTGAAATGTATGAAAATAATGTAGAACGTTGTAATTTTAGTATGGTACAGCGTTTCATGTAAACAGCAACTTTCCTGTTGTTTTGAAGGTAACGTGTAAAAGATTTAATTGAAATCAGAGTAAAAATTGATTTCTATTTTAAAACATCCTACCAACCATTACACATATTTATATATTTATTTTTTAAATAGTAAACAATGAATTTTAAATAAGTAGTATGTCTGATAAAATACTCATGTCAGTTAGAATAACATTAAAATCTTCTTGGCTCTTCCGAAGAGTTGCCCGAACAGACGTACAAAAATTGTACAGTTGAATTTTTTGTATCTTTATAAGATTATGAGATCGTAATAAAGCAGTTATTTTAGAATTAACTGCTAAAAATGCTGGAAATATTCCAATTTTTTAAACAGGTAAAATTATTCTTACCGGTGTGATTTAAGAAAACAGGCAAGGAAGTGCTTTCTTTCTCCCTTGTTATCAGAATTCAGTTACAAACAATGACGAACCACTTCTCGAACCGAGAGGTGCTCTTTCAATTCTACAAAGAAAGCACTACGAGTTTCAATGAACAACTTGGATTATTATCTTTACAGTGCAAAGTGGAGTGTCGAGTTTTCGTACGCTGGTACGTTAAAATTTACCTGTATTCTCCGGGAAGTTCACGTCGTTTTGATACGTGACTGACCTTACGACTCATGTTTTGATTTCATAATGAAATTGTATTATCGCTGGTCGTGCGGACATAAGAATATACTATGCCTCGGAGGTGCAGAAGACAATTGCCATTTACTATGGCTTGTAGATGAAAGATCTTAGAAAACACTCTGTCTTAAAAGTTGAAGTTATTTTACATGAGATTTCTACAATTTTGTTTGTGTAGTATATTAATAAATATTAAAACGTATGTGTTGATGTACTGTTATTCTAAAAGTGATTGCAACCCTTTTCGGAATTTATATTTAAGTAGTAGTGCAGCAAAATGTCAAACGTTTGCAATTTTCAAAAATTAAGAGGATTGATTCTAAATCGGGTCTGCGTTATTTTTATAAGCGTATTTTGTTATATTTGATAAAAAATTGGAGAAATTTCCAAGAAAGGTTTGATAATATCATATCACAATGTGTAAAAGCCCCCTAATATGAAAATGTTCGTTTTGAATTTGTAAGATCTTAGGTGCGACCAGATCGATCGGGGAATGCTTGGATTGAAATCAGTGGTTTAAGTGCTGATGTTGGCCATAGACCTGTAGACGGAAGTTTGGCTGAAAATACCTTTTTTATATCATTGAATCCTAAAAACTGAATTTTAGCTCAACTAGTATTACCGAAAATCATTTGCTATGCTATCAAACCAATCTAATATTTTGTCTATTTTGGCCACAACATAATCGATTATTTGAAGATAGTTTACGTTACTACAGGCTGCTTTTGACAAAATAGGGCTCCTGTTGGTTAATAAGAGCCAATCTACTTATTTTTCTACATTATGCTAAATGAATATTTGTGATTTAGTGAGGAATAGTTTTTTATTAGTTTTTTGCTACTGTGCAGAGAGAAAGTTCTGTACTGCTGCGAGAAAATATACGGCGAATTTCCGGCAGAAAAACTCTTATTACAGGACCCTGGTAACGAAAAAGTGGATAAATCCAATTGCTAAATTTAGAAAAAAATCTTCTAACACGTGGTCTACCCAGAATCCATGGTTTGTGGGTCCTTGATACCGAAAAATCTAATGACGGCAAAACGTCTGCCTGTCCGTCTGTCAGTAAGTGAACAATGCTAGTATCTAAACCGTTCAGCCGATTTTCTCCAAAATTGATATTCCCTAATCGACCTGACTGTCGTCACGACCCCTCAAATTTGAAACCGATATTTAAATTTGTTGGGGGTACTTTACATGAACCATCTGGGACATTTCTCAAATTTTTATAAAAATGGATTTTGATTAAATTTTGTGTTGGAAAGTGTAAAGGACGTTTAAGAGAATGATGGAAGTCTCGGATGTTTGTTAAAAACCTTGAAAATTTCAAAAGTTTAAAATTCCTGCCACTAAATCATTTGATCGAGTTCGTTTACTACTGCATTTTAAATGTGGACCCCAGTGGTCAATTGTTCAGATTGGTTTGTTTGATTACTTTTTGAAACTGGTTTATTTTGAAAAACTGTAACTTAAGCTTGATTGCTTTTGATATTTTATTTAGTTTTATGAGTGGTCTTCTGGTTTGTCAGAGGAGTCCAAGATTGTTCTTACTTCTTATTAAGTTTATCATCTATTGGTAATGCATGTATTAATTTTAATAATTATTACTGGGTTAAGTATGGTTGACAATTTTATTGAATTTGGGTTTATGTAAGAGTTATTATTTGGTTTTCTTAATCTAAAGCTTTTAATGTTCTTACGAAATATAAGATTTGTAATCATAAATTCTTTAAATGTTTGCCAGTTCACACGATAATTTCGAGTTATTTATTGATTGTTTCCTTTTTTGTTGTTTCGAGCACTAATACTTTGGGATGGTGATTATTATTATTATTATTATTATTATTATTATTATTATTATTATTAGTTTCAAATATTTGCTGGTAAGATTTTAATGGAAAAGTTCTGTTTAGTGGTTTGTACGTGCTAATTATACAGTATACCTTGTCAAATATTACGGCGCTAATTGATGTTACGAAGTCTGTTGAGTTTGGAATGTGAATTGGAACATGCTTTATTTTATCTGATATTAATAGGGTAACACTTCGTTGTCGTTTCCGAAAGTCTAACGTTTGGGTTTATATTATATCCTAAACTGTAAACATTTTCGTTCATTATGCTAAAGCTACTTGTTTGGGTTGAAAGAAAAATTAAAATGTTGCCTTTTAAAATAGCTTGCATTCTAGTTTAGAAGTTTTGGAGTATTTTGATTATGTGACATATTTATTTTGGCCCAAAAGGATGTATTGAATTAGGTTTTGAATCTAACTTTCAATTTTCGACCTGATGTTTGGGATTACTTGCCTGATGTTTGAGAAACTATGGTAGTTATTGGATTTGATCTATATAATGGATGATGTTTTGGAGGTGAAAGTTTATTACATGATTACTGGAGTGTTGCCCTGAGCCATCTCATCCGCCCCTATTGCAAATGGAAAAGAGAATCGAGAAGCTCGTATGAGTTGTTCTCACAATAGGAGAGGCTGCAATTGGCAATACCTCCTTTAATGTATATTTAATACTATGTAAGCGTGCTTCAAAATCACACACCATTCTTAATAATTAAACTACATTAAAATGTACTGTGTAATATTTCAAAGATTCGCGTAAATGACCACTATTTCTTGTAGAATAGGTGGAATATTAGGCCAAAGGAAAAGAAAAATCGTTAAGTCGCTTTATTTAAAAAAGTCTTTCAACATTTACTATTAGCAGTAAGCAAAGGTAACATTGGTGCATATTCCATATCGAGATGGCGCGTCGGTTGCAGCGGCACTGCTGGAGCCGTGGGTGATCTTCGCGGTGATCTGGAGCGTGGGCGCCACCTGCGACAACCGTTCGCGAGACCGCTTCTCCGACTGGATGCGCCAGCTGGCGGCCAAGAGCAGGGGCAAGGCGCCGCCCCTGCCGCCCAAGGAAACCGTCTACGACTACAAGTGAGTGTCACGCCCCCTCCCAGGGCCGGCGCTCCTTCTCACACGCAAGCCTTCGGTCGCCATTACGCGCTCACTCATGTCCATGACCACATGCACCTCCACGCTCTTGTCCACTGGTGATACATCGCTATCAAAACTTCGATGTTGTTGGACATCGATGTTTCAAAGCCGGTATAGAAACAAGTTAATGAAATGAGTTTAATCTAGACTTTATTTTCAAGGCTTATTTGAAGTTAAATTGCTTTTGAAGTGAATCAAACTACTTTATTCGCCTTCATTGCAAGAAGCGCCGACGTCTTCACGGTCACCTTGCTGTTCCTCTCCGGTTTCATTTGAACCAATAATCCAATAAAAAGTTACCGACGTTGTGAGGTTTCACAGAAGTTGTCATAGATTTTTCATTGAAATCAAGGAGTCAGTAATATGAATGGCTGGAACATGTCACAACCTGTCACATGGCAATTCGTAGAATTTTTCTAATGACCTTATATTTGAACCTCTTGATATGCTCATTCCTAGAATCCCTTACTTCTTCTGAAAAGTAAAATAGCTGAGATAATGATGCAATCGTCATGAGTTTAAGGTTCTCCAGTTATATTTGAAGCTACACGATGATTTCAAAACAACGTTAGGTCAGTGCTTCCATCGTTTATAAGACCAAATCCAGGTGTCTAGCGATGTCTACTTGAAGACCTAATGCACTGTTTAAATACTTTTCGCAATTCTCACTTTTATCGTTACAATTAATCTCTTTTCCTACATATAGTTGTACTGCGAGTATTTTACACCATTCGGCGCCTTTCGCATCCCCGTTTCCATTTAAATCTGTCATAGCAATCATCTGCAGTTTATCCTCTTCTCGCCATCGCCTTCTCCACTCATTTCTTCCATGTGCTTCTGGGTCTTCCTAGTCTTCTGTGTGATGTTGGTTTCCAATTCTAGAGCTTTAGAGTCCATCGATCTTTACCCAATCTGTTTAAGTTGCCATATCATTTGAGCCTTTTAATTTCAATGGTTTTAATAATGTTAAAACTCACTTTTGCCTTTCTTTTAATTTCTTCGTTTCTTCGCAAAATATCAATCCACAGCTTCGTCGCCAATAGTTCATTTCCATTTCTGTAAGTTTATTCTCATTACCTTTCGATATTTCCCACTTCCGACCCATATGTGACAATGCTCTCTACATCTTGCCTACGTTATCTTGCCTATCTTATCTTCTTTGCACATTCTTCCTCAGAGTTTGGTTCCGTATTAATACATGTAAATGCCTTTTACCTACAGTTTTGACATTCTACTCTGAACATAGGTCATCACAGGTAACAACTATAACAACACAGATCATCAGCGACCACTATTGTGTTTACATTAGTACGCTATTACATTACCACTATTGTTATTACATTAACATATATGTTAAACAACGCGAACTATAGTATCATTATTGCGTTACATTCTTCATTTCACTTATTTATAGTAACTAAAAATTTACCTTAACCGTCTGCTGATTTGAACAATGTTTGTAGGCTGCCTTGTACTTTCTGTAATTTCCTAGCATTATCAGGTCCTTAGCACTCAAGAATAATACGGGGAGTAGACACTAGAATCACATTTACGGTAGTGCTTAGGGATTTACTTTTTGAGCAGGTGCCAACAAGTTCGGAATGCATAAATCAATCCGTAGTCTTGTAACGATGACTTGTTCTCTTCTTTTGAAGATTGATTTCGAAAGACTTGATTCTAGAATCGAGTTTCTTGCCAAATGTAGTTTTGATGATTGTATCTTCCATTGTGAGTTCCAAAATCTTAAACAAAAATCCATGAATTTTTTTTGTCTTTCTAGGTGCTACGTCTTATTCAGTTTCATTGACATTTATTTTGAGAGGAATCGTTATATTAAACTTTAAAATGGAATTATAGCTTCTATCGCACTGATACAATGTTTTCTTGATATCACAATTCATGGGGACAAAATTGTTCATTAGATATACATTCACGATGTTCGTCTCGTGCGCGATAAAGATTTTTCCATTCTGATTTGTTCCTGTTTGACAAATCCATTCACACGCTTCTCACACAACAGAAAAAACACTGGAGAAGAACTTTAACATTCTACAGCCCCTTTCGTGCTAATATCTAGCGATAGCTTAGTACAGTGTTGCTAAATGTACAAACTATGGATGTCAAAAAAGCGATTGACGGCATAACGTTTGTCTGTCATGCCGGCCACTGTCATTCTGGTCATATTTTGTCATCTAAAGAGTCACAATCTTCGAGACAATTTTTACAATGATAGAGCCACAAAGACATGAAACAAGATACAGAGAATTGAACATTTTTCTTTTCAGATATGAATGAATGAGGCAAATTGGACAGTTTTGAAAAACATGATTTTACCCCTCATTTCTCCCCTTCCAAAAGCCTACGACCACTCAGACCACGCCGAAATCACGTTTCCACGTCCAAGCTCACATCTGCGCCGACCCTACGTCTACAACCCTACGACTACGACCCTATGACTACGACCCTGCGTCTACGCCCACTTCTACGTCAATGACCACTAACCGCCATTGCTTCCGCCACACACACATACTCACACACGCCTACTTCTAGGCAAAGACCTATACTCGCGCTCATGCTCACGCTCGTGCCTACGCCCAATATTCTAAAAATAAACATTTAAACAGAATATTTCATCTAGTGACGATATAGATTTCCTCACCCTTTATCGCAGTAGTTAGTTTCCTAATCGGTTCAGTCTGGCCTAACTTTTTGGTTTTCCCCCACCCTCTTCCCACTTGCTACCTACTGGCGCCTAAAATATATTCTGTTAGTTTTTTTTTCAATTTTTCACTTCACTAATATTGTTAAATGCAATACGTCTTTAATAATATTATCCGAGAGTAAAACCTCGGTTTTGCATTTTTTAAAAGTCGTTTTAGAATTTACATTTCATTTTCACAAAAACATTTTTGAGGTATTTCTTAAAAAACATTTCAAGCACTAGCTTTCACAAATGTAGTAATGTATTAAAACGATCTTAATGTAAATATTTACAAAGTAAAAGATGTATACACAATTTACATTAGTGTAATTTTTTAAAAACAAACGAATACATCAATATAGCGTTTATGCCACGTTATTCAGTGAATTTATCTCTATCCGCACAGCAAATGAAAATAAGAAAAAAAACTTTTTTGAGAAAATCTAGTTTTTAGTATTTTCAATATTTCTCATATATCACCCGAAAAGGCGCAAAAATTGTTAATGTATTTTAAATCATTACATGGCATTTATTAAAGATATGATTGATAAGGACAAATTTCATTAGATAGAAAAATATCCATCTTCAACATTGTAGTTCTAAAACGGCGCCGAAAAGATTCAAACTTTACCAATTTTTCCAATTTCATAATTTACTGTAAACATAGAACCTGTTCCATCTTTATAACTTTATTTAATTCTATTGTTACTATAAATTTTAAAAAATTGTAGCAATTGTTGAACAAACTACGAAAACGTCCCAAGAACTTCATGAACAATACCATCAAAATTTCAAAACGTTTCTCAAATTTGCAGGATTTGAGCACCTTCAGAGAGAACGGGGAATATTCATTTTGCCACAAGGATTAGGCTCCAGCGTTGTTCTCTGACAAACGTACAGACGCACGTGTGTTTTGAAAAATCGCTTTTTTCGTAGAAGGTGACTCCAAATTTCCGTTGAACTCTTGAACTCAATTTTCGCAGCATTACATAACTTTTTCTATACTACTTGGAATTCTCTGTATACTTATGTATGCGAGAGTTGCGGTGAACTACCAAATCTCAGAAATAATGTCTGTTTAATAAGATGTGTTGATGAATACCCTGATGCTTTTCTCTTCACAGACATTTCATTTACTCCTCCACCACTTCATGAAGTTAATCTGCGCAAAATGTTTTTGCATAGTAATGGTAATGAAATCCTCTCATCAATACGATTTTGAAAGTTCAGTTGTTGCGAGTCATAACTCTGCACACACATCAGGATTTCTTGAAGTAATTGTTGGGAATACTAAGAATAAAAATGTGTTGGCAAGCCGCGCATTCCCATACATAGATCTCTTTTTTTATGAACATTGAAGAATAAAGTGTGTAACATTAAGAGCATCCTTTTCATAATAAGGACAGTGACTGGCAACGAAGTCATTGTAAGAGTGAAGGACATTCGAGAAGGACTCCGAGACTGAAAGGTTTAGGAAGCACAATTATATTATCTACTAAAAGCAAGCACTTGCATTATTTTGTGCGAGAGGACCTAGTACACAATTAATTGTTTTCAGAAGAGAAAATTGTTTCATTAAAAGATCATCTGAATTTGATGGTTGAAAATGGCTTTTTCAATAACCGGGATGGATGAGAATTTGAGAGGCGGTTGTAACGCAATCTAATTCTCCTGTAGTTGCAAATAAATTTTTGAAGAGGCAAAAGTTTTGGAAATGGAAAGGATTTGGAAATGTATTTAGTTGATGCTGAGGTTTATGAATTGTTTTTACGTTCTGGGAAAATCAGAACTAATTTGGTCATATTCTGTGTTTAAAGGGTTTCTTTTTGAATGTGTAAAAATGTTTGTCTTTTTCTTTTTGGCATCTGCCACGGTGCTAATTTTGGTCGTCCTAAGTCTCTCTTATCTACTCATCTGTATTCCATTGCTAATGAAGATACTATTATATTCACCATTATTTTAAGATAATCTTGAAAGTTAAGGTAAGGTAATCTTTCTTTGAACATATTTTCAGTTTTTAATTAAATGAATGAACATCAGTTTTTTTTATTATGTATCCACATTCACTAAAAAGTCGTGTAGATTTCTTCTCTTGTGTTATTTCGGTATGTCAAACCCCTCAGCAATAATTGAGTATATTGTAACGTATTAGCCAGCGTGCCTCGTGGCATCTATTTGGGGACGCTTGGCAGAGGATTAGCC
>BOPP01000013.1:839697-863252 GCA_017312745.1 Gryllus bimaculatus
AATATATTGTTATACGAAAGCTCTGTGTCTGTGGTCGCTGTGAGTATCCATGACGTCACAATATTCTTCGTCATAGTCACTCCGTTTGTTGTCCCTTTTTATATGCGGTAAACGATTATTAGTTGACAGATAAACTATGGATTATCAGTTTTGGAAGCCAACGTAATCTCGCACCCAATACTCACGGGTACTCGCTAGTATGTAAAAACTAAGATTAGATAAATGTAAAATGTTCATGTAGTTTTAGCAAAAATAAAAATAAATATTATTGATCAATGTTGAACAAAAATAAAATTATTTCCGAGCATTGAACACACCATAACATTTTATAAGCAACATTTCTAAAAAAGGAACTTAGTAAATAAAAAAGCGAACTTTTCGAGCCTGTTCACTTTAAAAGGGCTCACCCCCAGCTCACACTTCACACTTCAGGATTTTTAGTACAATGTGCGCTAGGTTTGAACAAAGAATCATGCCAAGTTTCAAAAAGACGGTGATTTTTCGTTCGATCACCTTTTTAGTTTAATTTGACTGGGCTATTATTACAAAAAAGGTAGAATAAATGCATTAGAAATAGCGATATTAGAAACACTGTGGGGATGCTAAACATTCTCAGGGCAGAATAGAGTTAGTGAAGAGATATAGATCTACGGGAGCACTATGTAATTATCTTTCGAAACATCAAGTACCGTCACTTGCACTCAAATTCGGGCTTTCCCTGTCTAGATGAAGCTTAGAAACCTAATACTGTCTCGCCTAGCACTACAGTACTAACATTTATTACACTAGTATATAGTTGCGAGACAAGGGATAGACTGAACTACTTACATGTCGGAATGCAGCTGTAGTAATACGAGAGAAAGCTTGCTAATTTGAATATATACGCAAGGTAATTTAGTGGTGGCTAGACAAACTACAGTGAACAATGAATTTAAACTCGTAGGCAAAAATTCACAAACAGGCTTCTTTTGGAAAGAAAAAAGGTTTATTTCGAGATGAGTGAGGAAAATATGAAGTCGAGAATTGAAGAAAACAATTTGGTTTTAAATCAAAAATTCAATTTTTACTTTCTCATATACGTAATAAGCATAAAATTCTGTAATGTCAAAATCGATGTCGAAATTGTGACAGAAACACAAATCAGGACTTGTGATAAAGAGCAGGTGTTCTACCAGACTTCCCGACCATCTATATATCCGGTCGTCTGTCTGGAGTAATATGCGTAGTAAACAAAAAGTTATGAAATATAGAAGAAACTCCATTATGAGATTTCGACGGAATTTTTCTTTTCAATTAACATGATACCGAAAAAGTGTGTTTTTAAGCATAATTCATCCGTCTGTGAACAAAATTAACAGTCAATAAATTGGTGTTTCTTTCATAATGAACATTCCTCAGTAGATTTGATTGGATTCAGAGCCCTTCGATTTTGCAAAAAAATCTTAAAAGTTTCGGGATACTTCACATTAAGGCGTTGATACTTTTACAAATTTTCTGAAAAATTGATCCAACTTTTCTTTACATTTCATGTAATATTAAAATAAAATATACCTTTGAAGATTACAAAGGTTATATTTTCACACTTAACTCTGATTTGTAAAATATTGTTATTTTTTTTTGAGATATTCATAAAAACCTCTTTGAATTTACTCGTTCTAAAAGTGTCATCTATGAGAGTTCTTATATGCTATCAAGGGCGTAAGTCATCATGGAAGTGTTCAGTTAGCACTGTCTCGATGTATTCTTTATGATGTGTGCAGTCTGGACGACGGTGGCTTCGCGACCGCAACCAAGGACGCCACACCCACCGATGTCGGATGGATTCACTGGATGAAGAACATCGACACCTACAACATCAAGGAGGACACGCGTTTTGCAGGTTCGTTTGGCTGCAACAAGCGCGTTGTAGTGTGCTTTTTTAACGTACAGAAATGTATGCCTACATGTGTTTGTATGTGAGACCACGTAACTCCGAAACACGGTAATTTCATCTAAATCTGATGCCATCTACCAATTTTACCTACTTACCTGCAATAACAACTCCCTTCATGAACAGACTGCTCAAGAAGCATTTTTCAATGTAATCTACCCTGCCTAGCACGAGGCCCTTGCCCACATGGAATGTTAATGACTGTTGTTCCTTCGCTTTGCCCACTTCGCCCCCTTTCCCTCATACTCTTCTGACATGCCATACACATCCCTTAGTAAGCGTTTTAGAGGTATCTTACGTCCCTTTCATGTTTTTAAAGATTATAGGATGTTATATAACATTATTATTCTTCTTTTCTTTCTTTCGCAATTAGGCCAACTAGGACCACGCATGCATCCATCCTGCATTTACCGTGGCTCAGTAACATTATCGCGGTGGCAGGTGCATGTAACTTTAATTGGGGGACCGGCATTTAGCCGAGTCCGATTTTTATTCCCCAGGGTTGTTAGCCCTGAGGGTGGAAGATGAAATGATGATGATGATAATGAGGGGTGAAAGGACGACACAGTCAACATACACATAAATACATTCATGCCCGTTATTATTATTTTTGTTATTATTATTATTATTATTATTATTATTATTATTATTATTATTATTATTATTATTATTATTATAGTTGGGTGTGTCAGGGGAACTTGGGGTGAAGCAGAAAAAGCAGGCAGAGGAAATGAGGCGGTAAGAGTGAGAGGAACGGGTGTGGGAGTTTAATTGCAACTCTTGAGTAGAACAAATATCCAGGTGACGCCGGGCCATTAGCTAGTAATTATTTACAAAATAAGAGGGTTAAGAAGAGCTTTTATCGCGAGAGATCATTGTTATGACCAAAACACTATACACTGGGGCATAATTCTGAGTGAATGCTGGTCAAAAGTTATGAATCATCAGTTTGTTTTTACGATTCGTTGATCTTCTCTCCTTGTAATTTCACGTTTTATTTAAAATCATTTCAATCACACGTCTGATGTAGAATATTTTTATTCCTCTTGGGGTAATGCGACATGGTTTCTTCAGGACGTAACACACTTATTTTCAATTTTATTTTCAAATATGTTAATAAGATCATTAGTCAATTAAAGTACAGAATTTACGACCATCTTAACCGTAATTTTTGAAACAATGAAACTTAAGGTAAGCATTATTCATTAAAGAGAAAGCTGAGCTCTCAAGCGTGCAAGCTTGAAGAACAAATCTTTTAAAATATTCGAAGAAGCAGATGTATTCCTAATATTCTATATAATACCATTACATATGGCATTCTAAAACCTACCTTCTATTTTATAGTTTTAATAAACAGAGTCGAACCTACCACTAAACATTTTACCTGACAAATAGAAGGCTCAATTGAATTTTGTAAAAGAGGAAATTTATCGGGGTGCCAATATTGTATAAAACACATTACGACCCTTATTTTGATTGTTTGATAATGAATTTTTAACCACTGAGAGCAGCATTAGCTCCTATATCGTCTGTACAGTTACTTTTGTTTCCGTAATGCCTCTATACGTAACAAATAGTCCTGTTCCTGTGCCGGGGTTGGTTTCCTCTGATGACATGTACCATTACTGTTAGATTTGTACTTTTAGTTTTAAACTAAGTTTCATTTGTTTGAAAGCGTTTCCGAAGTTTTCATATTGACTTTCGAGGAAAATCTAGCATTGTTGTGGCAAACCTCTATGTCTGTTGTAGAAATGCAATTGCATGAGTAGTTTCGCTTGATGCCAAATGCTAATAATATTATTTTGAAATATTCTATTGATTCAGCCCGGCAAGCACGCTCAACTTTATACACAGTGGCGGAATTATGAATAGGCAAAATTTGGCAGGTGCCTAGGGCGTAAAACTTTGGGAGGTACGGCAAAGCTTCGGTGTGTTATTTTATTAGATAATGAGGTTTACTGAAAGTTAAATTTTATTTAAAAACAAAATATTTGTATGCACAATTATACGCGTTTATATAATGATGTCAAAACTTTGGAAAAAACTCGCTGCAGAATTGACGTTAACACATAGTTTCCAAATGTTGATATCGCCTTACGCATGTCCACCTATTTCAAATTGTTGGCTAAAAGGATCGTTTTTAGATTTGAAGCGGGTCACAAACCACTTCAAATACACAATAGGCGAAAGTAGATTAATTGCTCTTTTTATTTTAGCATAGGAAAATATATTTTATTTCAAATAAATTGTGATATTAATAACACACTTGCAAGCCAAAATGTTCTACGAAGGTAATTATAATGTTACATTATAATACATTATTCATGTATGATTAAAAACAGTTTTGAAATAAAGTAAAATATAACTTATTGGTAATTACAAATAACTAACTTTTGCGTTGTAACATTAAACATAAAATTTATTGAATTAACAGTGGGGGGTAGTGCCAAAAATATTTACCTTTTAAAGTCGTGGATTTTTACCGTTTAAATTTATGTTGGTAAATTACATCAAACCGTCACTATTTTCACACAATCTGCTATCTTATGATAGAAGATTTCAGATGCCTTCTATTAAATCTAGTACTATGCATCCGCAATCTTTGTACTGATGTGCGATCTGCCGAGTGAGAGGTGCCAAAGGTAGATAACGTGCAGAACGCGGGTAATGTAGGTGAAATCACTTCTTGTAACATCGTTTCTTTTATTACACGGTTAGATTAATGACTGCTTTCATCTTTTGAGCTGTGTCGATTATCAATATCGCCGCAGACATCGAGGTGCCGACCGTGGACAACGTGCGCAACGCGTTCGTGCTGGGCATGCTGGCGTTCAACGAGCACCAGGTGCTGTGCATCGGCCCCACGGGCACCGGCAAGACGCTCACCATCTCCTCCAAGCTGGGCCGCGACATGCCCAAGAAGTTCGTCTCCGACTTCATCACCTTCTCCGCGCGCACCTCTGCTAACCAGACGCAGGTGAGCACCCTCACCACCATGGAGACCAGTGTGCTTCAGCAGCACATACTTTCTCTGTTAATTGCATCTTTTCATTAAAAAATAATACGATAATACACTGGCGAAAGAAAATATTGCAACACCGGGAAGGACAGAAACAATCAAGTAGGCGATAAGGGACATTAGGTTTCGGGTATCGTACAAACCACGAGTAACATTTAACGAATGAATGACACCCGGCGACGAAATAGCAGCGTGACGAAATGGCCCTGACGCTTCATCTACTCCACGACTTTAAAAGTTGCTGTCCACTGCAATAATATCTAGTGGGGACTTAGGTATGCCGCGGCGTTGCTCTCGTTAGTCCTTTGAGCAATTGGACCAGTTAGAGTGAGGTCGGTCTGTCGATTGGCGAATCCGCCTGTCTGTTCGACCGTTTGTCAGTCGGTGGTAGGAGAGACTAAAGTCGGTGGTAGGAGAGACTTTCTAAACATGTCATAAGTAAATAAAAACTGACAAGAACTATTAGTCTCAAATAGAGACTGCTCACATTATGCAATTGTAACATACATATACATCCTGGAAGGTAAGTGAGAGGAGAGAGAAAATGTTTCTCTGGAACAAGATAGACTTCCAACTATATTCATATATTTGAACACATAACAAGAGCATTTATTTATATTACCTTTTTTAAATTTTATTCTCAATAAAACATTTTGTCCTGGCATCTAACCATGGTGTAAACCAGCAGTTACTGAACCACAAGTCAATTATCCTTCACCCACTGATAAGTCCGTGAATACCCTAGCCAGGCCTTTGATATCAAGCATTACGTGCAGTCTGATAAGATATGAAACTTGTACGTTGTACATACCAAATAGAGGTAAGTAAATTTGTATCTCGTTTCTGCTGCGAAACGACTTTTTCGATTTACTTTTTAAAATTTAATTATAATTAATTATTTTCTGAATGTATATAATTTAAAAAATGAGTTATCGCGTTCCTCGTAATAACGTGTTTAAGCAGTTTATTTATTGGTACCTTGAAGATTTGTGGTAGTAAAAATCGTTTTGGTCTCCACGGGATATACGTAGAGTTATGTGGTTGCAACATGTGAAATGAAGGTCTGATGAGTGTGAAAGGAATCCAGAGCAATCAATTGTAAGCTTCAAACGTCTCAAACCTTTGAATAAAGGCTATACGACGTAAATATGTGTGTCTAATTAAAATCTTTCAGATATACCTCTGGCTTTTAATGCTTTTCTAACAACATGGATACGGATTATTAGGGCCCGGATAATTATGCAATAACATATAACCCTAAAATATCAAGTCAAATCGACGATACCTTCACTTTCATATTGGTTAGTGCCAAAAAATATTGAATTTTTAGTACATATTTTTATATATTTTGCCTGAAAATACATATATTTACATATTTTACATAAAAACATATTTTTACATTTTACTGAATGTTTACATTTTTATGTAGCTTGTGTATTTATTTATTTGTCAATCATTTAGAATTTTTTGCATTTGTAGCAACATTCAATAAATAATAGAAAATATATTGATAGTAATAAAAAATGGCAAAAATTCTTAAAATATCGACGTTTCGACTCTTATTATATTCTCCTCAGAGCTCTGCAGTAACTCAGGTTGACGTATCAACCATTTTGCACTTAAATTTGAGGTGTCAGAAATCATCTATTAATATGCTTTTGAAATGCAAATGGAAAAACACAACAGTTTAAATTGTTAAGTAACAATTTAATGAAACATTAACAATTAAAATCGATAAGTTATTTCAATCCCAATATACAATGAAATTAATAGTATATTGCTATGTGAAAATTGGTCATTAGATAAACCTAAAGTTGTGCTATTGACCTGAGATAAGCCGAAACGATAGCATTTTAAAAATTGTTGTTTTCAGTGCAACTTACTATCAATATTTTCCGAACTAATTTAGAATCGAGGTCAAGAAAGCAAACATGTGTAAAACAAAGACTTAATTAGTTAATGTTAATAATTTCGGATGAAAAGTACAAAAAGGAACTACGATGTAATTATAGAGATATGTACAAAGAAGAATTATTCAGGGTTCACTGAATATGTATTATTACCTATACACAGGTGAACTTGTTTCTGCAGTTGCAATTATAAAACAATCGCTTTATCACTTAAAATCTATGCTGACCATTTTCCCCTGAAAATGTAACAAAACGTACAATTGTTCATTAATTCCAACGTTTTAAGCAATAAAATATTAAATTGTTTAGTGATGTGTTTTTAAATGGATGTGCAAAGTTTTAATTAATATTTTGATGAAAATAACATATTGTGCGATGAGTATTTCTATCTTCTGGTTCACATTTATTTTAGAGTAAAACACGAAGTAAATTAATTATTGTCTGAAAAGAAGGTAGTTCACGTGGCCAAATATTAATTTTTCATGGACCAAAACAAGAATGTTGTATTCATTTATTTTTTCATCTAAATAATCAGTTTTTGATCGTTTTTTGATATTCCATTTTATTATATTAGCCACCATATGCCAACATTGTAGTATTTTTCAGATATCAAAAGAGTCTTAGATGATGTGACAGCATAAATGTGACTATCAATGGCATGCAAAAAGGCAGTGGAAAGCTACTCAGGCTCTTGAAACGATGTAAAAATTGTTAGAGAAAACGTAAGCAAATTCAAGCATCTCAGAGTTTTCAGAGTGACCCACAACATATGAAACATAATTAAAAATGTGGACCTATTTACATAAAACTCTTCTGAGTAATAAACTTGACTTAATTAACTTTTTCGAGATGAAAATGTACTTGTTTTTTGTTACATTTAATGTATTTTATTAATTTGAACGTCTCTTATTATTTGAAAGTTATTTGAACATCAAGTCAAACTTGTTATGATTTTTCCCTTTGATTTCTGCACTCTACATGATACATCATTGAATCATTTATTGATAATGAACACTTACATGATTGCCGATACCTAGTGTTTTGAAGAATCTACTAATTTGTATCAATTGAATTCACATCATCTGTTAATTTACTTAAAAACTGTAATTTTCACCGTTTGTTTCGTGTTAATTCTATAGTGGAATCAGTTGTATTTTTTTCTTACCTACTCTTCAATAAATAAATTTCATCAAATTCAACAGTTGAAAATTGCCTACATTTTTCGCAGGGGTCACCTGTGGAAGATTGTATAAATTAAAATTTTGTCGCTAGCTGTGGTCGTGAAGAATATGTGTCCGATGAAAAGTTCATTTCGAGTATTACTGTTGTCAGGGCGGTTTTACTAACTATTTGAAGGACTTTAGTTAGGAAAAACTATCTAATTCAGCATTCAATCGAGGTCCAAGAAACAAATTTTTCATTTTTTATTCTGCTAAGTAGGTGCATAAATCTACAAAGGTGCATGGGCGATTTGTAGTTGATCTATTCTACGTAGCGTGTCCCTTCACATGACTTTGAGACACCGTGAGGGCACGTAGCTGTTGGCCGCGCACTTCATGCTGCGCCCAGGGCAACGACCTTCGCTCGTCCCGCGGCGGCCTGCTTTCCAGGCCACAATACGCTGGGGGTCCAGTGGCTTCTCACGCAGCAGAGGAGGCACCACAGGGCTCGGCGGACGCTGCCTTCCGTCGTTCTTGCCTCTAACGTAGTCAGTAGAGACGCGATCACGTTGGCAGGTGGGCTGTTCTTTCACAGCGGACTTCTGGGGGACTTTTGATATGGGAATATCAGTGTTGAACGCGTTCTCTCCGCCGGCGCTGCCTTCGTTGAGAACGTCCGGCTGGAAAATAGAACCCTCTTGGATAGTTCTACGCTTTTGTGTTTTAATAAGGGATATGTCCTTGAGGGTTCCCTTTGCCTTGACATTCTCATTAGGGTGGGAGCCAAGCATAAGAATAGGCTTTTCTTGGTTGATGAACGTCTTGGAAAGTTTTGCTTTGGGGAGCCCTATGTTCCGGGGTGTGTTTTCAGGATTCTTCGAAAGTTTGGCTTTGGAAACACCAATGTTGTCGTACGAGATCTCTCCTCCGGCGCTGTCTGTCGCACGCACCTCCCCCCGCCCGCCCTCTGAGGTAACAACGTTCAGTTGGTAAATGAAATCACCTTCGCTGGTTTTACGAAGTTGTGTTTTGAGAAGGGATTTGTCTTTGTTGGTTCGTTCTGCCCTGGCGTCATCGTTAGTGTGAGATCCAGGTGGATAGATGGATTCTTCTTGATTTATGGACGACTTCGGTAGTTTTGCTTTGGGGAGCCCAATGTTCCAGTACGAGTTCTCCCCTCCGGCTCTCTCTACTGGGAGAAAATCTGATGGAGATCGGCTGAGGCGTTCCAAGAAGCTGGAAGACATGGGGCGAGAAGCTTCGGTGTGGCCTGTGAATTTGGAGGATCTTTCCAAACCGATATCCTCTATGTCAGTCAGGTCAAGTTTACGGATAGGTCCTTGTGCGATGGACATCTCGTGGAGCGAAGTGTTGGAAAAGGAGATGATCCTGGAAGGTACATTTACAACATCATCAGTGACTCCCCCCAAAATTCGGATGGTCCTTTCATGGTCGATGGAGGTTCTGGAGTGTGAGGCGTTCGAAAGGTAAGAGGCCCTATACAATCCCCCTCCTCCGTCTCTTCCATTGCTGGAGCCGCCGAGCATTCGGATGGGGCCTTCTGGTGTGACAGAGGAGTTGGAGAGTGAGGCCTTGGAATGTGCTGCAGCCCTGGATAATCCATTTGCTCCGACGTTTTCATTGCTGACCGCGTCGGCCTTTGGGACGGGCCACTGTTGGACAATGAACGTCTTGGAGCGTGAAGTCTTGGGAAGACTAACACCGATGGATCCCTTATGTCCAGTATCCTCAGTGGTAAGTGTACTAGACTGGTAAACGGGATCTCGTTGAGAGATACCCGTTTTGAGGACCGGGCCCTTTGGAAGATCAATGTCAGTCGAGGAACTTTTTTCAAGTTCTTTTTTCAGAATATTCTTGGAAAGGATTTGACTAATGGTTTCAATATTGGGTATGAGGGTGCCTTGACGTTTAGTTGACATTTTCTGCTTGCCCTTTTGATTATTTTCATCAGTTTTCATGACGTGCTCTCCCTTGAAGCGGGGGTAAGAAGGCACAAACAGAGACGAGTGTTCTTTTTTGGCTCCCTTTCGTTTCTCATAAATACATTTCTTGATATCGTTTTCTTTGTTATCGTTTGGACTCTGTCTAAAATAGAAATCTCGAGCGTTGCTACACTCGGAGAACTTCGTGCTCCTCGGGAGCAAGTCTTGCTTCTTGGGCCGGGGGGCAGCGAGGACGGGGGCGCTACTGTGCTTGGTCAGGGGCGGCGGGCGCTGAGACGAGGGCGGGCGTGGGGAGGTGCGTGCGACGGCGGCGGGCGCGCTCAGCGACGGTCGGAGAGACTGGCGTCGAACCTGGAGCTCTGCGCAGAGGGCGGGGAACGTATTCTAAAGCAGTCATTGGTAAACGCTTTTCAAAATATCAAATCGAATTTGTCAAATATAAAAATTTCATACATTTGTTGTAAATTATAAAGGATAATATTGAATACTTTTAATTAGTTGAATGTGGCGTCGCCGACTCTTTTAACTGTTTTGAAAGTATTTTAATGTGTTGATCAGTTATTCCATGCGTAGCTTTGTTCAAATATATTAATCCAGTATCTGAGATTGGACTTACCAGTGAATCGTAGTAGCTGATTATGATAATCTCCCATTCAAAAATTCCCTACATAGAGTGGCCTTGTACGCACAACCTAAGTGTTATTTCCAGGAAAAACGTTTTCTTTTCAAGGCTTTAGATTTTTAATTGTGTTTTCTTAAAAAAATGCACGTTAATCGTCACAAACATAGAAATCCATCTTTTCTATTTATTTACGTCTATATTTCAGTTAAAAATAAAGGCTTTGAATTTTAAGTTTTTCAATTTATTTTATCCCAATTTGTCCTTTTAGTAACTAAAATGCTCCTGAGTTACAAAAAAGGTGCCTGAATACGAAAAAGTGGAGTCTATTGTAAGCAGCCATAAGTCCTTTATTAAATTAGTTCTCACGTATATTACCATAGGTGATACCACAAGTGCTTTAGAAATTGTCGATAAATTCCCGACTCGCAAAGCGAGGATGGGATTTATCAGATAATTTCCAAGACATGAGTGGTATTTAATAGGACTATTCCACGAGTGCAATTGTGTCCCAGCAGAGTTTCAAAATGCGCCAAATATTGAAAATAATTGAAGGCGTATGTGAAAATCAGAGGTTATGTTATAGTACATAACATTTATTGGACATTGATATAGCGATCGACTCCTCCTATGATAGATGTGTCACAGATTATGATTGACCAGTAGGAAGAAGCGCTAAAAAATCGGATAAAAGAGCGATAAACGTTTTGATATACAACGTCCTGATTGCGGCATTTTGTATATATAGTACAACACTATTGGATTTAATTTCACGAGTGGAATATTAATAGAAATTACTCTTAATGATATTAAGATGTATGAAAGAACTCTTAATGATATGTACTTCGTAGAAGACGATCGTGGCGTTCTCAATTAAAATGACGACATAATTCTCTACTGCCCCTTTTACACTATCATTGTTCTTGTGAAAAGTTTTGAACGTAAATGCACATTGCACCCCATCCCAAGTATCCGTGATAATGAAATGTAAAGGTATCGTTGACAGGCTGACGTACCAGTTGTCCACGGCTGTCAACATAACTTTCAAAATTTCATTTTTTTAATCACCCAATGTATTAAATATTCTTTTACTTTATTTTGTGAGTTGAATGAGAAAGAAACTGTTAGCTCAAGCAGCAACTATTAGAGTTCAAGAAATCTTATAGCAAGAATCGTTAAAACAATGTTATCGTCAAAAGGATAATCACAAACCATTTCAAGACCTTCCACACACAAAGTCAACATTCTCTCAGGTACGCGAATTTTTTAACAATACCACTAACTAAATTTAATGTCACCATAAAATACCAAATGGATTATTATTATTATTATTATTATTATTATTATTATTATTATTATTATTATCATCAGTATTATTACCTTTCCCTTGAAGCTTCTTCGTCGGAGCTGCATCTTGTCTGACGTGGTTGGGCGGTGTCCATTTTAGTTGTGATTCGATGAGAGCATCTTGCTGCTTCTTCTTAGTTGAAGTGGGTTCGAAATTAGATGCTCGAGAGGGCGATTGTCTGCAAAATATTAATGTTACGAACTCTGTCAATGAAACGATTAGAACGAGATAATTTATTATGTCTGAAATCTATGACGAAGGCAGTGTGAAATATTTATTTTTCTCTTCCATTAGCAATAGAATTTGTAAAAATTGAATCAATTGAATCAACTGAAAAAATTGATCACCTTGCCGCAAGCAGTGTTATGGATTTGAATATCATTTATATGAATGTCTAATACTATATATTTAAAGCTAAAATTGTATATTCTTGTGAATATAACGTGAAGATGAATATAATACATATATTCGTTATTTTTGTTAAAATATTGTATTAATGGACGTATTCACTGCTACGATTACAGTTTAAATTTGCTATTGATAATTTTTATTTTTCGAACTTTATTATTTGTCTACTGATTTTGGCTCCAAGTGGATGTATGTTGCATTGTCCAAAATTTGAGGTATATCATCCTTATGGCAAATATTTCTGGACCACGGTATTATCTTTCGTGAGCAATCTTTGACCTAAATTATAAGGTTATTTTACATGTAAGGTAGACATCAGCGTTTGATAAAGGGATTGAGGTTTTGAAATGTGTTCATATGATTGAGGAAATGATGGACTTATGAGAGGAATCTGAGAGTTTATAGAGTACATTGGCCATTCGGTTCCCAAGCAGATGAACTCTCTGAAGCCAATCACATTTCCTTACTCCAGACTGCATGCAGTGTCCGCAGCTACTTCGTAACCTATTCACCGCATGCTTAGTGCTCGGCAGCGAGTGGACAGTGAATACGCACCGAGAACGTACGAGTAGGCTAGATACGCCTTCCACATTCTCCACATGCCATCGAATCTTATATAGAATTTTCATTAGTTCGTAATATGAATTTAATTTTCATAATGTGTATTAAAATATGAATTTCTTAAGACTTTCAGCGCAATGGGTGTGTTATGTTATTCCTTGGCTAAGAGTTTACCAATGAAGTAAGTCCGTTAAAAGAGTACAAAAATGCATGAAGAATGACAAAAGTGCAAGTTTTCCAGCCTGATCAATTACTGATTCAAATATTGAGCAAATCCTTTGCTCTGGCTCTAAATAACCGATAAGTGTCTATTGATTAGTGTCAAACCATATGCACGTTAGTCAGGTTCAAAATCTTCATAATCTGTATTTGAAGTTGTTTCAGCAACCCGGATACAGCTCTGATCTTGTAGTGTCTTATTTTTGTCTGTTTGGTCCACTTAAAGATGATTTAAGAAGTCGAATATTAATCTCCGACCTATAGTTGCGGAAGCACTGCATGCATGATTTGCTGTTTAATCGAAAATTCTTTTTCTCAAGGGTATATAAAAACTGGTGCAATAACAGACCAAGTAATCAAAATCCAATCTCAAAGTCCATTATTTTAATTATTCATTAGGCAAATATATTATAAGTGTCCCAAATAGAACTACTATGAGTTAATAAACATCTAAAAAATATTTATGATGGCATACGTTATGTTCTGGATAAATTGACTAGATGTCTCGTAATAGTTTTTGGAAAGCTCTTAGTGGTCTTAAATAATTTACTAACATATGCGACAGTACAATATAGTAATTAGCAAACCGAGTGGATAAAGAGGGGAGTAATTGCATGGGTGATATGTTCAAGAAAATGAGCGAAGATAGCAGCCAGTTTTCTTATATACCACGAGTGCAATCATACCCCTTTATACATATGTTACGTTCAATATTTTTTCGTTTCAATTTAAGAATAATATAAATTTTTAGAAATTCAACACATCTGATTCGAAGCATACATTTCATGTCGTCAATTTGTTTCTGAAAATATCTATTTTTGTGGGCCTTGCATTGTTTTGTCTGCAAGAAATATTTGCACATGGAAGGTACTGGACATATTGCAGGAAATATTAGAGGAAGCTGACAGTCATGAAATCATACATTGCCACGAAAATTAAAGACAGATATGAAAGTGAATACACGTGTAAATATTGGAAAGTAAAAAAACTAGTCTCTTCTGACACAGTTTTGCTAAGTACATTTTAGAATGGGTAAACACAACTGACGTGTAGTTTGTTTACATTTTTATTCCTAAGACCAAATGGTTAACATGTAAAACATTTAATTTATTCGCGTTAAATAGTTCGTTGTTCCATTAGTGAGCTAGATTAATGATTACTTCGCCAATTTCTATTCATTCTTTGTTTATATAGTCGTTGTAGGTACGTAATTTTTGTTGTACATTTTAATCACTTTTCATGGCCGACTGGAAATACATTTGCTAAATCTTTGTTATACTGTCTTAAATAAACAATTTGGCACCTTTTCTGTATTCTGAATAGTGTGGAGTTTTAATTGCACGGCGGGATTTTATATGCATGTATGCTGTTAACATAGAGATAATCAACGTTTATCATGGAATTAATGTGCATATTTAGTATCTAAACGAAAAAATATTAGTGTAGTATAGTGTAATATTTTACGTACTCTGCGCGTTTCGGCCCGTGCATTGATTCTCCTTTGGCAGGAGATAGACCCATGCCCAATAATTTCGTAGTGAATTCTATTGTCAAAAATTGCTATTTCAGTACTCTAGTATTGTTAAACTCTTCGTCTTTTTTAAGCTCAAAGAGAAATAATCCAGGAAAATCGTCGGAACGTTTTCTTTGCACCTTGAGGAGACTTGTAATAGTTTCTGGAATTTATGTATTATTGATGCCTGGGATACGCCGCAACACTGACTCTGCTTGTTGATTCACTTCTTGAAGTGATTGGTCAAGCAATCGTAATAATACTAGCTTGAAATTCAAACGGAACTCATTTTACATAAAAAGTAAGTTTTAATGAATATTTAATACACCTTTTAAAATGGATATTTAAACCCAAAACATTTGATAATAGCATGATAAATTATCTCACTCCAATAACACTACGGAACGCTATTTTACCTTTAGGAAGTGAGAGTGCGTAACATACTCAATTTTACACGTAGATTAGAAATATCATAATAAAAACATTTTATGTCACAGTTTTTAAAAATACTATGTATATCTTTATACCGTATCAAACCGTATTTTGCTACTAATGCAAATACATTTAAATTGAACCTGTAAGATATGTAGAATCAATACGCATAAAATCTATTTAAAAATATAATATTTGTTAGGTTAATTTATGTCACTTTTATGATATTTTAACAAAATTAGCCTTTTGTGGGATGTTTTACCGTTTGTTTCCGGAAGATTGTCGCGCTCAATTACGGGTAGGTCTTAGTGGTCTTAGTAGATTTTCGTGGGTGTTTTGAAAACAAGTCACGTTCCTACTGCGCATCAGTCACCCAAGTGAATTATTTTAGCCCCATACCTTATCGCAAATGTGCAAGTATCCAACTGCGGGGGTGGCAGATTCTGAGTCAGTCGATATCATGCGGAACTGTACCCGCAGTACGCGTGAAGTTGGTGTCTGGTTTGCGTGTGCCTCAAAGACATTAATACATTACAGTTCTGTGGTTTTTATGAAGTGAAATTCGCTATATGATCTGTAAAATTAAATGGGTTCGATAAAATGCAAATCATCATTTCACATCCAAAGTATACGAATCTACCCGATACGATATATGTGGAAGACTTACACCCAAACTTCAAAGGAAACAAATACGTAAAATTATAAAACTTGTTTATTCTTTATACTTTGGCTGTAGTGTTTGTAGTCAGAACAAACCACGGACTTCTCACCAGTGTTGTGTCACCTGTAAAACGAACCTTAGGTTGTGGTTGAATGGAAAACGTATTTCATTGTGACGCGCTCTACTAATGTTGAGGAGAATACCATCAAACCATTTTAGAATCTACATATTATTGCACGAATATGCGTCCTCCACTTCTCACTTGTTCTTGTTCTCATATAAAGCATGGTCATAAATGTAGTAATAACTAGAATGACCATGCTAAAATTACTATAGGATTTTATTTATTTCAAATAATACATACGTTCATATCTTTTGAACCTTGCGCTAGAGAAACTGTTTATAATAGTTTCCGAAATCGGGGTGATCGTTTCCTTACTTTTTATCCTGTAAGTACGAAAAAATAATTTGTTTCCTAGTGTAATATTTTGCCTGTGAAAAGAAACGAGTGATTTCTATTTACTCGAAGAAAATAGTGAAAGTAATGATCGTTTGAAACATTGTAATTTTTGCTCATGCGAAGTGAGGAAAGACGATTACTTCAAAAAGGACGGGGAATGCTTAGTAATGACTTAGAAGTACATTGTGGAAAACACATTTTCCTCAGACGACTTAGCGCAGGAAAACTACCCAATCGTTAACATGTGATCTTCCTTTTACCTTCGATAGCTTATTACCTCACATACTTGAGATCGGAGGCTTTTCTCTTATTGCCTTCCTTTTAACCTCTTTTCGTCTCGTCCCATTAGCATCCTTACCTGTATTTCCCAGTCTTCCTCTTCTTCTTTTTCTTCCAGTCCTTTTTCCGATTTTCTTCTATACTTCATTCGATATATAAGAGCGATCATTCAAGAAATTCATAAAGATATATATCTTTATGAATGTAGGGACATGCAAATTGCTCGGGGGATGCAATCTCGAGTGCCAATGCGCATCTTCTCATCCGCAAGTCTCGCTCCGTGACGACCCTTATGGAGTAAAGTTAACTGTGGTGGAGCAATTGGAGCCCGGCGCATTGTAGCGTATAGACCTTTGATATTATTTAATTGGGTCTTTTTTCTGCAAGTAAATTTGCAATATCCCTGTATTTACAGTTGTATTATGTTCAACCCATCATCGTATTTTTCTTTATTATTATAATTATTATTATTATTATTATTATTATTATTATTATCTTTTTCTCGGAGTTTTCTCACCCGGGGTTTGAGGTACTCTTAGGAATACCACATTTCTAGCTTTACAAATTGAGAACGATGTGAACAATTTGTCAGGTTTCATGAATGATTGTGCTTTTGAAATATTTTTATTAGGTGTAACACCTAATGTTGCGAAGTAATACTTTTTTATTTTTGTTAACAATACTAGGTGCTGATGTTACAGTTTGTATAATATCAATAGACTCACGTTTGTGTGTTTCTATGTAGTCTATTGAGAGGGTAATGTACTATTTTGAAATTTCTTCTATGGAGAATTTCTTATTTCTAATGGAGAGTTTTCAAAATAATCGATTTGTCGATATATCGTTGCAATTTCTTGAACAATGTCAAATTTTCTTGCATCACGCGCCTCTTCATATGTACGGACAAATTAACAGCTCCTGGCGATACCCTGCCGTACCTCGTCAATAGTAGGTTCCATTTATAGCGCCCTTCTGTTGTTCGGGAAATCCCACTCGTAGGTGTCAGTTACGTGTGTTGCCCGCACCTTCCACTCACATCTGAAAACTGACGTCCGCGCAAGCTCGCATACACTCTTTCCGCCCCCGTGCACGGGCGTGTGTGCGTATTCGTGTGTTTGCCCTCTGCCATTCACACTCTGCATCTGCATCGGTGCAAATGACGTAAAGCTGAAGTAGACAAGCAATGAAACAATAATTTTGCTGGAGTAAAATGAACGATCCCTGTGCCAGAGCCGAATGGAAAACAAGATTGAAAATCTACGGTGATGAAAAGGGTTTCAATTTTTAAAATATTTTATGAAGTTCTAGTTCAAGTAGGGCTTTTAATATTATTAAAACAACTAAAATTGACGTTTGTCCTGATTATCTCTAAAAATGTAATCGCTTATCATTTACATTTAAAATAATTCATCCCTTAACTCATATCTCCCTTGCATCATATCTTGTGTCTATGTCATATCTTCCTTGCAAAACTATGTCAAATATGTTTTAAAGTGAGTCACTCTCTTCTATGGGATCACTTTGAAACTTACATAGAAATTGGAGTGTGTATGGCAAGTATGATTTTATTTAAATAAATCCTCCTATGCTTTTAGTATGATTCCTTCTCTCATTGTGTGAAACGAAAGCGTTTGTATTATTATACACGATTTAGTAGTTTAATGGTAACGCAATTCTGCACCAATATTTGAGCGATCTGCTTTGCTATCAATGCCTCGCAGTGCACAATCTCCTGACTTCACCGTGGCTGGAGATTTGCTTATTGATGTGTTCGCAGCGCGAACGACGAATACGCAATTTTGAATCAAATGGGATACAGTTCAGATGGGAAGCTCTATCGAGAGGAAGTTGGCTTTCACGTTGTTTAATATACGTTATTCATTAAGCAATTTAGCAAACGTATCTATTTCTCAAACGCATGCAGAAAACAACGAATTATTTCAAAGTTACCACGACACATCACGTTTCTTTGAAAAACACTAAGTGAATGCCGATGATTATCCTATTAAGGACTACCCTGAAGAAGCCTGCGATATGACTGGCGAAACGTCCGCCTCTCAGCTAACGACGCGGGGTCACCCGGACATCCAAAAAGTCACAATTATAACACTTCGGTAACCGGCTGCGATAGGACGTTGCAAGTCCATAACTAAAGCTTTTTTAATCGGGAAGTTCTTGATTTGTGTCACACATAGGAAATAATTTTGGACACATGCTAAATACATTGTTTGAAGCCTTCCAATGTGTGAATACGATTTCCAGATGTCTGCTGTCCTTATTGATCATTTCCGTTGCAACCTCCAATCACTTTCTCGTGTATGCCGGAGCAATGTGTGTGTCTATGGGTCACGGACCCGCGCGTTCTCTTGTTCCCACCCAGTCGCTTAGATTCGAGAGATTGGCCGAACTTTCATCACCGATATATGCACACTCATACACCCCAATTCATTCAAGAACGTTCCAATAACGCTAAACTTGTGTCAAAGTTTGATAACCGGAATTATAGAATGCATAACATTTTGGTGAGGAAATTAGGTTAATGGAGGAACAGTAATACATGTATCCGAATGATTCTCTTACACCATTTATAATATTCCCCTTCACTCAGAACGAGGTTCGATGGCGAACATGCAAGCAAAGGGCAGGATCGCTAGATTTGTGATTTTATGCCCACAAAAAAGTTAAATTTTAGTGTAAAATGAAAGCTATGTTTTAATGACACTATTACGTTTTGTGCTAACTTATCCAATTAAAATAATTGCGCATTCTTATGGGTTAAATTCGACCAATATGTCAGTTACTCAGAATTATTTCAATTACCAACATTTTGTTTAAGAATAATTTAATTGAAACATGTGTGTTTGAGTAATTACAACGGATTTAAGAAAAGGCTCTCAAGCCATCTAAAAACTACTGAAGACTGCGGATTTGAATTTTCTCATAAGACATCCGTGATTTCACACGGGCTTAGAATTAAAGCCAATAATAGAGATTCCGTGATTGCGTTATTCCCGTAAGTTTAGTGCGTACACTTCCTCTGGTGGCGGGAATGATATTTCCCCGCTGGATGGTGATATCTGGCGCCGAGCTGCCGTCGGCTAGCAGGGTTTTCCCCAACGAGTTTTCCTCAAGCCATCCCCCAACAGCGAGGCACCGCGGGACACCGGCCGGAACAAGCTCTAAGCACCCAACTCGTTTCCTGGCATGTGTCATTGTCATTGTCATTGTCATTGGCATTGGCATTGTAGTGCATGTAAGTGTTTTAGTAAGGGGTGAGGATAGGACAAGGAAGGGAAGGAAATATCACACGCTGCCCATGGCCCGTTTGTTAGGGTAGTGCTCCGACATTCGCCTCATATTGAACCGTGTAAAACTATCGATCAGAGCAGCCTGTCGCTAGATGTATCCTCCAGTCGGTGACTGAATTCGTCCTAGCGATTTAGTTGATGTAGAAAATTGGATTACCGTCGGGACTGGAACCTAGGATCTCCAGGCCAGAAGCAGTGGACTGACACCAGTTGATACCCTCTCCCGGTGGCTACATTGATTGATTTCCAGGCGCGTCAATTGCTATGGTCGTTAGCCCCATAAGCGTGATGCATGTTTTATCTCGGGGGGGGGGGAGTAGAGGAAGTATGTGGAAGTGAATGTCTAAGAGAAAAGGAAGAGACAAGAACAAGGAAGGTCTGGCGCGCGGTCTCTGGGAAACGGACCGAAAAGTGCATGAAATTTGCCTGGTGGTGAACGGAGAAATAAGTACACTTGTAAGACATGGGTGTTTTTCCTTGTGACGTGATTGGATTCCCAAATAAGCTTGTGTCTCTTGTAAACACCATCCCGTGCGCGATCTTTCATAATAATTCACCATCAGCATTTCTCCCAAAGCGAAAGGCAAGGAGAGGGCACCACGGTGATGGGACAGGAGGACCGAAAGGTTGTTAGCCTTCTTCCGCGTGTCTTCTCGGCAACTTCGCTGGGGCAGTCCTCACCACCACTAGCCTCTCACTGTCAGTCTCTCTCTCTCTCTCTCTCTCTCTCTCTCTCTCTGACATTTTCTGAATCGCTCTCATTCTCTCTCTCCCCTCTCTCTTTCTGAGCCTCTCTTTCCTCTCTCTCTTCCCTCTATCTTCTCTCTTTTCTTGTTCATATATGATGGCATTGGAATATCGGAGATTTCCTCTTGCTGACTCCCTTTCCCAGGGACAGGTTGAGATGTCTCGACAACGGTATACAACCGTTGCCTGTGTGGTCATAGATTGGGAGGGCCTACGGTGTGACTTCCGACATTAGCGATTTTCAACTTTAGCCGACGTATATGTTTGCGCCGGAGCATACGTTCCAGCGAGGGAGATAAATTGCAGCTTCCAATCACAACATGCACTGTTCTAACAGGAATATAGACCATTGTAGTCGAGGCATCTGAAAACAAAATACTAACTCACATACCTTTTTTAGGGATTGAAGCGAGCAAAGCTGCTGGAGGCCTCTTCGTATGAACAAAGACGATTTACCCGAGCCTTCAGTGTATTAGATGTAGAGGTTTAGGAGATTTTGTGGTCCGCTGCCCGATTTGTAGGATGCTACACCATTTATTTATTTTTTACTTATTTATTTTTGTCAAAAACAGTTTAAAACTGTGTGTGACGTGCTATGACGAGAAGTTAATTTGAAGTTATATTTCTGTCCAGAAGCAAAACAAGGGGCCATCTCAGCATTTGCTCGAGGATCAGGGAAAGTGGATGAAAACCTGATAGAGATTGCAGTCAATGGCCCAAAAGCTGAGGTACAATACTTGTTACAGGTTCTTTACAATCCAAACGGTATACAATAATTAAATGTCATTGTTAAAATTAATATTACTTTCCTTTTGAATGCTCGGTTTTATCTTTAATTGTATAGAAACAGTTGAGCAGTAGAAAAGATTTTACTTGGGACTTAAACTTTTCTATCGAATTTAATCGTTTAATGTCATCTGGCAAGTTGTTGTAAAATAATGTACCTGCATTATATGTGAATTTTTTGTAGTGAACTGTTGATACTGTTATCTGATGAATATGATTACTACGTCGAGTGTTGTAGTTATAGACAACGGCGTTTGCTGAAAATATTTTCCCGCCCTTAACTTACTTTTGATAAAAACCACTGATTCGTATACGAAGAGACAAGGTAATGGTAAAATACCTATATGAATAAAGAGAGGCTTACAAGAATCACGTGTGTGGGATTCAATTATTATTCGTACAATTCGTTTTTGTAATATAAAAGTCTGACAACTATAAGATGTATTTCCCCAGAATATTATGCCATATCTCAGGCGGGAATGATCATTCGCGAAACATAGCCAATGAGTGGTGTGTAGGCTGACTGAATTTGAAATAATTTTGAAAGCGTATCATAACGATCATAATTTAGTGTTCAATTGATTTAAATTCCATTTAAGGTTTGACTGAATTGAAAGACCTAAAAATTGTGTTACCTTAACATCAGTCAATAGCAAACCGTTCATTTTCAGTGAAGCGCAGAGCTGTTTATTTGAAATGAAAAACTGCATTGAATCAGCTTTATTTTCATTTACTATTAATTTTTTATTAAGGAACCAATTTGAAATTTCTGCTATTGTACTATTTATGGTTTCTTTACTGCAAAGAATATTCGTATCATCCGCAAAGAGAACTGTTCTTCCGTTTCTAATCGTCGAGGGCATATCGTTTACGTACAGTAGGAAGAGACTAGAACCTAAAATTGATCCCTGCGGGACTCCACATACAATTGGCAAAGAATCAGAAAGGTGAGTACATAATGTTCCATTATTCCAGTAAGGTATTTCTACTCTCTGTGATTGTTGTTTAAGGTTGTAACATAACCAATGTAGATCAACACCACGAATTCCATAAAAAGGTAATTCTGAGAGTAAAATTTTATGATCAATGACGTCAAAGGCTTTTAAAAGATCTAAAAATATTCCATTGCTTTTGAAGAGGAAAGCAAGTTTTAAAATGAAATGACAGCGTTGAAAAAAATGTATTTATCGTTTGTATCAACAGTATTGTAAACCGCGTCCCATGACTTGCAGCAAGTATTTGATGAATAATTTTATTTTACTTTTAGTAAATAATCTACTCACACGTGTATTTATTGTGTTAGTGTTCGCATTTCTTATAGGTAAGAATTTGTGGATCGTGATCACTGCATCCTAAATCTTTTGTTTCAATTTCTTATCGTGTTGTGGTTTTGTTAATTATTGTTTGATCGATTGCCTTGTTAGAATTTTGTGTGATCCATGTAGGTACATTTATTGTAATATCTAAACTGTAGGAATTAATTAAATTGAAAAACTGCCCTTTCTCGCAAGATTCGACCAGAAAATCAATGTTAAAATCTCCACAAACAACAATGGATTCAAAAGAGCGATTGGTGACTTTGTTTAGTGTTATCTCCAGTTTTTTAAGAACATAATATAATCTACTGCTCTCCTTGTTGGAGGCCTGTAGATGTAAAGTAATATAATTTTTAGCGTAGGAAGATGTACTACAGATATTTCAAACACATTTTCAACGGAATACACATTTAATTAAGTCAAGGAAATAGAATCGATATTATTTCGAATTCAAGAACCCCCATATGCAGGAACTTTATGTGATTCCTTTTCTCTACAGTAATATATGCGAAGTAAATGTTTGAAATTTGGAAAATGCTAAGTTCATTATCAAATAGCCAATGCTCAGTAAAGCAAAAGACATCCTAAATCGCTCTGTAGAGCTGCTTCGAAAAACTTAGGTTTATTTGAAAGAAAGGTAGTTGCTATATATTTATTCCATTTTTACCTCGAATGCGTGGTCGAAGGTTGTAGTGCGTCCCTGCAGTGACAGGTTGTGAGGAAACTGAGACATCAGGTGTAGGAGAATTGGTAGTGGGAGTAGGAAAAACGGAAGAAGGATCAGAGTAGGAGGTAAGTGGGTTCGAAATAAGGGTGGGGCTGGAAATTGTAAGGAAGGTGAAAGGGGTGGATTTTTGGCAGGAGACTGCGTAGGACTGGAGTAGATGATGTGTTGTGCGAGCTTGTTGCTGACTG
>BOPP01000013.1:863335-873669 GCA_017312745.1 Gryllus bimaculatus
TGCGTGCTTAATCTCGCTGCATAATGTTGGTCTGTTGTACCAGAAAGGCAGAGTCGAGACTACAATGTTAGTGTTTTGGGCGGCACATTGTAGTTTGTTTACATGTTGTTCAGGTGTAAAGTAGCCGCCCAAATTAATGTAATTCTGCCCTCCTATGATAATGACTGTGTCCTGCTTGGTCAGTGTCTTTGTGTGAGTGTCCAACTCTGCAGTCACGTCTGCACCCTCCCGTTAGATTTAAAAATAGATGAGACAGAGTAGTTGGAGGGTAACTTCCTACTGAGAATGGAGGAAAGATGGCGACCTTGGCTGTCAGCTAAAAAACGTACTTGTTTATCAGGCTCAATAGGAATGTCTTTGTTTTCAAGTGGGCTAGGTTGCGCAGCTTTACGTGTTTTGGTTTTTACGCGCTTCCTAGACTGTTTGTGCATGTACTTGTCGGTGACAGAGAAGGGTTGTGAGGATCTGGAAGGCGAGGAACATTTGTTTCATAATCTAAAACACTAAATTTGTTTTGAGTTGCGGCTGGATATGGTGACTGTGTTGTTTGTGCAGTAACGGGTGCACGGTTGGAAGATTCGCAGTGTTGACGACTTGTACCCAACCGTCTGTATAGAGAACGACCTTGGGATATGTTGATCTAAATTACTGTTTATGTGTGTGAAGTCTTTCAGAAGGTCGGTTTTGAGAGTCTTGAGAGTAAAAAGAGTAGAACAATTAGTTGCCATGTCATGAATGCGTTGATAAAATTGGAATAAATTCAAGAAACTCAGACAACAAGCAGTTACCGTAATGTTTTGAAAGTGTAAGATTGATATGTAATCAATAAATTAAAAAATTATGATTCGATACTAGAATGAGAAAGTGTGTTTGTTACGAAATTGATTGACAGCTAGCACTTACGAAATTTGGCAATGTGGTTCTTTAGATTGTTGTCCACTTAAGGTGCTTCTATTTAATACAATCAGTAGTTTATACTTTACCGTAGATAAATAAATGATACTAACTGAAAATTTGTCTTGAAAATTCGGAATAAATTAAATTTGAAACACAAATTCAAAACTGTTCGATACACCGTCCTCTTTAAGTTCAAATCAACAGAATCGTCACACGTCACAGAAATATAATAAAAATCTTTCAGTAATTAAATTATCACAGTGATATAATATCGAAAAGAAATTGAACTGTTGATAGGTTTTGACACTGTCACTAACTCGTAAATCTTAAGTTCGTTTATGTTCCAGTAACCGTTTAAAATTTGTTATATATTAGTTTGTCATGGCAATAGCGAAAAACTAGCCAAAATTATATATCCAGACAAACTGCAACACGTAAAGAAAGCTTTTAAACACACCAAATATATTCAAATCGCTAAAAATAGTAGAAAAAATGACAACAATTTAAGAGCACAACCAGAGGCGTCCGTCTCGTAAGATGGCGTCAACCCAATTCCACCAGCATTCGCATGAAAGCGATTAGATAAACAACTAAGAAACCACTTATGAGAGTAGTCAGGATATGATTTCGATTCCGACAGGGATCGAAAACTGATGTTAAATACATGAGGCCCTTGACGACAATCGAACCCGCGAGCGCTCGAGCACTGACGTTGAACCCGCCATAATACGCACGCTGATTCTGCGCAGGACCTGCTGGACTCCAAGCTGGAGAAGCGGCGCAAGGGCGTGTTCGGGCCGCCCATGATGAAGAAGGCCGTGTTTTTCATCGACGACCTCAACATGCCGGCGCTCGAGGTGTACGGTGCGCAGCCGCCCATCGAGCTCATCCGACAGTGGATGGACTTCGGAGGTAAGCGACCTCTCTTTTTTGCCCTGGCCGACCCGCACACGAAGCAGGCGGCAAGATTTCAATTCCCAGATCTCTGGATCCGTTTGCTCTCTAAGAGTTGGATACACCCCTCTTTCCGATCAGACGAAATTGAAAAGAGACTAAATATCGTGCATCGGCGCCATATAATATTCACAGATCGTCTTAGAAAAGCCGCAAAGCCGTCTTCCTTCTGTCGTGTGCAATGTCTGTGTGCTTACAAAGAAAGAGAGAGTCCAAACGTGCATTTACTTCTGGGAATCCAAAACAAGAGCCTATCCCATCACACGCCTTAACGTCTGAGTAAACACAGAAGAAGCACAGTCAGGATGGCGGCTTAAGGCCGAAGAATGAAAATGAATATAAACCGTTAGTGTACAATTTCAATACAATATTAATAATAACAAAAATTATGGAAATTGAAGAATAATAATACCATTATGCCGATCTAGATTTCGCGCAATATTGCGTGCTATATTAAAAATAGCAAAAAAAGATTTTCGCAAAACCAGCTCCAATGTTTTTCTTTAAAATTTTGGTAGGAATAGTACTAAAGGTTCGCCATGAGATGACATAAATGTCATATTGCTCTATTTTTTTTTTGTTTTAAAAAAAATATCTAAATGTATTTTAATAGCCTCTCACATTAATATGTTCGGTTAATATACATTATCGGCTATCTATTCACATGATTATATTTAAGGGATCATGTGTTTTAAATAAAATCAGATAATGTTTCTCAAAAACGCAACAGTTTTTTTGTGAAAACGAAGTCAAAATTTCATTTGCATTTTCAGGGCATTTTTAGAAACGCTCAAACGCTTTTTTATCAAAAGTATGAAAGCTGCAAAAGTTTTCTATTAAGTTTTTGTATGGATATTGCTAATTGCACTATTTAAGATACTGAAAATTAGTTTTGCTGTATTCTTTTGTTGTTTTTTTTCAAAAAGTACACAAATGTGACTTTTTTAAATATATTTCATGTCTTTAATATGCACATTGCTCGCAATTTGTATACATTATTGCATTTGGTAGTAGAAGCACATCAATTAAATGTCAATAATTTTTCTCGAAAACTCAATAGTTTTCTTTAAACAAATCAAATTTTGCAATTACAGTAACGCTTAAACGCCATTTCATAAAACTGATTCCAAATGTTTCAACGTAAAGTTTCACATAGGACGTAGTTTTACTTTTCTATTATATTTTTAAAGTAATTTGTTTCGTTTGTGCTATTAAAAATCAGAAAAGTGAACGAATATGAAAAAAATGTTTAGGAGGAGATATATGGCAGCTGAGAACAGGATGGGGCACGGCCAAAACGCTGAATCTGGCAAAAGTTCGGAAACTAAAGAGTACGAGAAAGTCTGTGCTATTATATCGCACCGATAGTTCTTTGTGAAGTAGTGAATTATGCCTCGGTCTATTTGCTTCAATGGTCATTATTACTATTATTTCTAGCTGAAGTATCCCGGGTCGCCGGAGTATTTACTATAGGTAATACCACCAGTGATTTGAAAATTGTCAATAAGTGTCCGACTCGCGAAGAGAGGATGGGATTTATCTGAGAATTTCCAAAGGACGAATTGTATTTAATAGGACTATTCCACCAATGAAATAATGTTCAACAGAGTTCCAAAATGCGCCAAATACTGAAAATAACTGAAAGAGTATTTTAAAATTAGAGGTTCTGTTATAGTGCATATGCTGTTTGTGGGACATCGACATAGCAATTGATATGTAACGCTTTCTAAAATAGTTGAGTCACAGCTCACAGCAGATTTGTAGAAGCAGTAAGAAAAATCGGATGAAAAGCGATAAACTTTTTGAGGTATATCACTGTGATTGGACATTTTGTATGTATAGATAATCACTATTGGTTTTAATTTCACGAGTGGAACAGTCGTAATAATGTTTCAGTCAGGGAGGGGACATAAATCATTCATAATATGTTTCGCTTTCGCTTGTGCAACTCGCAAATACGTAATAATCTGTATGCGCAAGCGCGTCCGTGTCGTGCGAGCGCGTGCAGACGCGGTAAAACTCACCTGGTACCGCAACTCTCACACGGCGCCACGCAACATGATGAGACCACAGCGTGGACCGACGTGTTGCTAATAGTGCCGGGAGCACAGCTACACACACATATCGGCCTCCGGTTAGCTTTTCAGGCGATGTAGCCAGAGGGCTACTAAATAACAGGGCTGGAGACCACCTCGTTACGAGGAAATGAGGGATCGGCCGAATGATAGAGAAAATGCGAATAGCTTAAATATTAATTAAATTCTATAGTGGCCTCTTGGATTTAATAAAATGTAAACGCTTACAATCTAATAAAGGGACACTTCGGAAACCGAAAACAATTGTACACTAGCTATAGATACAAAATGCGTTGCGGGGCCAGAGCGGTGGAATGTGCTACAAAGGTATTACAAGAAACAAGATCTAACACTTAATCATAATTTACAACGATAATTTATATTAAATTGACACAGTGACAATCCAATAAATGATCCTTGATGAAGGGTGGAAACAGTTCAATCCGATTTAATGATGATTAATGCAGATTAATGTTGCTTGCATGACATGAAACCTGAGAAGCCTTGGCTTCTGTACCTCAGAGGCAGAAACAGGTACCTGCTATTCGAAGGCGCTGAGCTCGTCCCAATTCCCTCGCTGCGCGCGAGTGTCGCTCACACGTACAAAGTGCGCCCTCTGAGCGAATGCCTGCAAGCCCCCGGATGCGATGCCCAGGCAATGCGTCGCTGTCGAGGTCCAGTTTATGTAGAGGTGGACAGCCACAACCTAGAATAATGCCCGAGTATGGGCAGAGCCTGGTTGTCGACCATTCGGCTATGCGGGCAGACTGAAGGGCCGCAGATGAATGTGGAAGCGGAGCAGCGTGACGTGACAAGACGCGTGCTCACTGTGCCCTTCGCGCTTACATGTTTCACTATGCTCATCCATGAATGTCTGTGGTCTCAATGGCGGGCGCGGTTGTGCGCACGAATATATAGAACTCCGCCGCTCCCTGGCAGCGGGGGTGGCTACCGAACGAGGCGTGGCGGGGTGTGGCTCCGGCCGCCGTGGAATAGTGCTGCCGAAACCTCTCAGAGCACACCAGCTGGAGCGGCGCGGTGCACTTGACAGTATTAGTAGACCGAGGCCGCTTGGCGTGGGGTGGTCGAAATCGCAGGAAGGCGCCAATGGGTGTCAAAAAACCGCCAATGCCGACAAGGACGGTTTCGTCCGTGCCTAAAGGCGTGTGGGCAGAGCCGTGCGTGCGGTGCAAGAGACGGATTTGCGCCTTCCGCTGTCCCGGCGGCCGGGGCAGAGAGTGGGTCGGTGGGCGGCAACAGGCGGTTTGCTAAACCACGTGCGTGCGTAAAACAAATCTTTTTAAGACAATGAATCTATCGTAAAAATAAGCAGTCATCTCCTTTCTTTTGATAGTCCAATTCTAAGTGTGTATCTTTCAGTTGTAGATTTCAGTTGTTACCGGTCCGCAAGCGCTAGCTAACTAATGCACAGGATTCGTTCTTGAATGTGCGAAGTAATGCTAGCGAAATATGTCCCACAAAAGTAATTATTTTGCAAATATTTTAACGGTTTAATTAGTTGGTAAATTATAGGCCATAGTGACGCGCCTGCCTTTAAGAGAATATACTGGCACAAAAAGTTTGTCGATGAGTTTTTTTCAACGCCTATCGCACTCGAAAAAATCAGTATTTTTTAGTGACTTGAAAACGTTTTTTATGATGTAATAAGTGTTGAAAAAGGTGACAACGCATTTCTGCACCCCTTTTCAGAAATATTCGTCGAAATACGTTTCCCGAAAAATACATGGTCGCATGCTATATTTACAATTTTATGGGCAAATAACCATGCTTTTTTCTTTCAAGCAAAATATATTACAGCTAAATTAAAATAAGATGTACTTTAATGTGATGGATATAATAATTTTTTGAAAACTTATTATTTAAAATTCAAAATAATTTTAATTTTTAGAATGCTACATTTTTACTTTATAATCGACTCTTAAATTAATTGCTAAACAATACTTCGTGTATTTTCTCACTAATATGTAGCATTTCAGTTGGCACAATTTTAAAGTCGGGCATATATAATTTTTTTTAAAAATGTTGCTTTCACGCGGAAGATAGGTAGGCAGACCGCTACGCGGATTGCTGCCCGAACGACGGGCGTCAATGATTACACGCATTGTGACGTCCAAATAGAACCAACGTGAGATTATATCATATTTAAATCGTAGAACCACGCATACGGTCCTCGAATGTGATGTCTTCTGAAGAAACGCGACTATTAAATTTATTTATGTAAACAACTGGCAACTGGCCAGAGACTGCCTGAAACAGGAGCGGCCTTCCATTTCTCCAGGTAATAGCTGAGTTTTTTTTTTTTGCCCTTTGTCCCCTCACAGTATCCCTGTGGGAAGGGGAATTTATTTTCAATGAATTTTCTCATACGCTTGCTGCCTTTGCGCTTTAAGCAGCTACAGGCGGGGCTTTTTACTTACAACTAACTTACATCTAGACCTAAAATTTATCTTAATTGCACTTTGGCCTTACTAACTTACAGCTAAAATCATTTTTGTAATACTATTATATATATTCTACCGTCCATTGGTTTTTATTTAGTTTGGTAACTTATTTTTTTTTTCTACATTCACACATCATTCATACTAGTTTCATTTATATACATAACCATTCATTCTTTCCCATTCATTCGCGCTTCGCTTTCACTACTACTGTTCGCACACGGCACTTGACTTGAACTCAAAGTGTCCCGTGGCGCTCGGGCCCATTGGGAGGCGTGCAGGTGGGGCCGCGGCGTCGTCGTTCCCCGCGCGTCCCTCGGCCGATGGGAGTCTTCCCCTCGCGCTCAGCTGCCACTCCGCTCGTTCGCCACAAGGCAGTCAAGCGTGTCGTGAGGCAGCGCGCGAAAGAGAAAGCGGACGGCGCTTCGTACTTTCCGGAGGTGGGACCTGATGCGCGGCACTGTTGCGCCTCACGGCGGGTGTCACGCAGGGTGCGCGGCGCCTCGGACCAGAGCCCTTTTGAGCGCCGTCACTGACCGCCTTTGGAGCTCCGGCAAGCATTGTTTTTACACCCAGAACTCCGAACACGTCAGTGTTTCTAGGGTTATCTATTGGGAGGGAGGAGGGAGTGGGGTAGACCGCGAGACGCGCAGCGGCGGTGTTTTTCCGCCGTGCGAATCGGGCGGAGGGTGGAAGGAGGTGCCGCCGCGAATCCTCGCAGGCATTACGTCCAAATGGAACCGCACGCAGGCGGTGAATAGGCGGCGTTATGAGGGCTAGGATGAAGTTCGGCGGCTCGAAGGAGTGGGCGTAGGAGGTGGTCTTCGGGCAGTTATTTTTTGGCTAACGTTACCTGCGGGGCGGTGCCAGCCGGATAGGCCGCTGTCAAGCTGTCACACCAAGAATACTTCGCCGTCTTTTGCCACGTGAATTATGCGTGCCTACAAGCTCACGATCATCGCGGGTCGCCCTCTGCTCAAGTGAAGTTACGGCTTACGCACTTGGTCAGGATTGAGGGCAAGCTTTTAGGCTTAAGCCATTTGGGAAGCTCGGCGAGAACAATCATCAGATATCTTCACCGATTTCCTTTTGTCGCCGAATTTTCCGCATAGTAAGCGAAATCATTCCGCGAACAATTAGGAGCCCGCAATGTTGAATGCCGGTATTTTTTTCATACCAGGAAAGGCGCGTCCGTGAGTACAAGCGCCGAATATTGTTGGTACGAAAGCCACGCTTCCCTGAGGGCACGCCGGCTGCGGCTCGCCTTGGGGACGAATGTACGCCATTGACGCGAACCTTGGAATCGTCTATCTGTCAAGAAGCTGGCGATTAGTCTGACGTAGCAGCTCGCTGGCATTCCAATGTCCCAAACACGCGAGCGCCCCCTCGTGCCATACCAGAATCGAATGTGCCGACCCGCATGTCTAGGAAAACCACTGGCAAGTTCTGCCGTCTTTCGAGAGAGAGACGATTCTCGGTACATAGCGCGTCAGTTTTCGCGACGGGACGTTAGATCAAAATTCGAAAAATACGAATAGTGCATCATCTCTTAATGAAGCTAAGACGCCGTATTATCCGTATGTTGCAGGAAGCGCTCCAGGGAATCAGGCGCTCGAAAGGCTTCGCAAGCAAGCGAGAGGAGACTAAATGGTCTAGTAACCGCTCGCCATGAATTCGGTAGTCCCTTGTTAGGTGCTTTGTATCATGATATGGATAGGTTGTCGCGATGTTTCCAACGCTCCTGGGGGAGTAATATCTAAGCGCTAAGGGCACAGCATATTAAGGATGTTCTACGCAGGGAACTCCACCACCGTGTCGGCGGCGATGCGCGCCCGGGAAGCTGGAGGCGGGCGTGTGGTCATTCCGTCCGCCCGCAATGGCGCTGTGCGCGTATTGAGGTTGTCGCAGCGTTTCGGCGGAGCTCCCTATCTCCACGTCACATCGTCGCGGCAGAAGGGTGTGCTCGGCCCTGGGCGGTCAAGGTAGTCTCGCGGTATGCGGTGCTAAGCAGTGGCTCTGAGTACCCCGAAGCACTGCCGGACTCGAATGGGGCGGAACTGCCCGTTCAATGGCGTCGGCTTCCGCGAAGAGTCCGCTTTTGCGGCGTCTCTCAGGGCTGTCGGCGTGGATTCCGGCGTGCCGATAGGCGGTTTGACCGGGATGCTGGCGGCCTAGCGTGGTGTGCGAGTGATGGCGGAAGCGGGCGGTGTTACTCCGCCTTGGCGCCGTGACAGCGACCTTCGATAATACTGCCACAAGAGTGGTGTCTGTTGCACGCAAGATGTGCAATCTTCGATCGTGCGACTGGGACATTTATGCGGTATCTCTTCGTCTTGTAGGAGATTATAAACGAATTGCTGCTGCTGAGCAAAGCGTCGCGCCGGCTCGTCCGTCCGGGATATCGCCGTAAGCGGCTGTGTAGCTTAGAATCATCTGCGCAGCTAGCCGCTACGCGTCCTTCTCTGCTAACGATACTGTAAAGCTCCAGGGACGTGATACTTCCAGGGTTGGCTGTGTAAATTGTTGGTATTTGTTTGTAGATGTTTTCGAATTGCGTGGCAAAGTGATGTGGAGTTCAGCCAGAGCGCTATCGATTTCATCCCGTGAAGGTTTAACGGCGGTTCTGTGCGCTCAAGCACGGTGCTTATAGTGAGCTGTGAAACCGGTCCCCGATGTTGGTGTCGTGTGATATGTTGCAGAATTTGTATTCGCGGTGTGCTGCGAGTTGCGATAGAGACGAAACCGGTACGACACATGAGTTTACCGTGCGATACTGGCTGGACCGGCGGCGGCCTGTGATCGGAAACCAAATAGTGAGATCGAAAGCGGGGCTCGCATGCAAGTGTCGCTTGTCGCGAGATCGCAGGTCAGCTAATTCCCCGGGGTTTGCCAGTCGATGGGTGAATACTGGTGGGTTCTATTTCGGGCGCATACGTATATGATCAGCCACGTCTCGTGCGCTATGTAGTTTGGCTAAACGGGTGGCCGTTTCGGTTTGCACCGAGGCACCCCACTGTCTGTTCCTTCATTAAGATCTTCCTAGATCATGAGAACTTTAGTATCTCAACGCGAGTATCGCAATCGATACAGGCTGTGTCTAGTTGCAGATTATGGGCTAGTAACAGACGCGATGGCAGTCGGCACCGCCAACCGTGCCAAAACTCGCACCACAACTGCCTCTAGAGACGCCAAGTGTCAGGTGGGGTCTTACTTCGAGCTGGGGATGTCGCGTTGCGACCAGGAGCCGCAAAACACCGCCCCCCCCGCTTGACCTCGCGGTCTTGGCCCGATACACTGCGTTCGTGAGATACGGCAGTCTGATGCTCACGAAACACGCCTTTCCGACAGCCCAGTATGTTTGTAGCTCGTCGCTCGATAGCAGAAGTATTGTATCACTGGGTCTCTGTTTCGCACGCACTATTGAACATTCCAGGTGCATGTCCGACGGCTTCGCCCAATGAGCACGGGAAGATTTTTAGATTATTCTGCGCCAGTTGCGGCAGAGAGCAAGGTAAGTAGGTTGGAGATCATCCCCCTAATCTGCGTCTTCGGAGAGGAACACCCAATGAGTCGCAGAGCGCGAGACGGCGTCTCTTGCGCGCCGCCGTTATTTTTGCGGCGCAGCGGGGCTGGAGGGGGGCTGCGGGCCGCTAACCTCTGCAAGGTCGCTCGCCGCGTACTCTCTGCGAGGAGCCCTCGCCCGAAGGGGCGTCGAAGGCTTGTGGGCCTCTCGACAGATTCCTTTTCAATGCTCGTAATGGACCGCTGACAAACGGCGTGCATCTTTCGCATTTTGTCATAAGATGCCGTGTGCTGCCCGCCGCAATTGCCAGCATGTCGGGCGTGCCAAGCTGACCGCGTATGAGGGCCATGCCTTCGTTGCCAGGCCTTCTCTGCCGGGTGGCCCTCTCCGTTGCAGATCTTGCATCTTCACGGGGATATTCGGCAG
>BOPP01000013.1:873694-909583 GCA_017312745.1 Gryllus bimaculatus
AAAGAGAGAGATTATCATCAACGAGATCATAATTTAGTGTTCAATTTGACTTTAAATTTTCCATTAAGCGTTTGACTGAATTGAAAGACCTAAAATTGTGTTACCTTAACATCAGTCAATAGCAAACCGTTTCATTTTCCAGTGAAGCGCAGAGGCTGTTCTATTGAAATGAAAACTGCATTGAAAAATCCAGCTTTTATTTTCATTTACCATATTAATTTTTTATTAAGGAACCAATTTGAAATTTTCTTGCTATGTCTATTTACGGTTTCTTTAACTGCCTAAAAAGAATAATTCGTATCATCCCGCAAAAGAGAATCTGTCTTCCGTTTTCCTAATCGTGCGCGGTGGCAATATCGTTTATCGTACAGTAGGAGAGAGACTAGAACCCTAAAATTGAATGCCCTGCGGGACTCCACATACATTGGAAAGAATCAGAAAGGTGAGTAACATAAATGTTCCATTATTCAGTAAGGTATTTCTCCTCTTGCTCTGTTGAGTTTTTTTTTAGGTTGTAAATTAACCAAATGTAGAGCATACACCACGAATTTCCCATAAAAAGGTTAATTCTGAGAGTAAAAATTTCTATGATCAATGACCGTTCAAAGGCTTTTCAAAAGTCTAAAAATATCCCAGTTGGCTTTTCGAAAAGAGGGAAAGCAAGTTTTAAAAATGAATGACAGCGTTTGAAAAAAAATGTATTATCGTTGTATCAACAGTATTGTAAACCGGGTCCCATGACTCTTGAGCAAGTATTTGAATGAATATTTTATTTTACTTTTAGTAAATAATCTACCTCACACGTTGTACTTATTGTTTAGTGTTCGCAATTTTAATAGGTAAGAATTCGTGGATCGTGAATCACTGCATTCCTAAATCTTTTGTTTCGATTTCTTATCGTGTGTGTTTTGTATATATTATTTGATCGATTGCCTTTTTCGAATTTTGTGTGATCCATTAGGTCTTTATTGTAATAATCGTTAAACTGTAGGAATAATTAAAATTGAAAAAACTGGCCTTTCCTCGAGAATTCGACCAGAAAATCAATGTTAAAAATCTCCACAAAACGACAATGATTCAAAAGACGATTGGTGACTTGTTTAGTGTTATCTCCAGTTTTTTTTAAGAACATAATATAATCTACTGCTCTCTTGTTGGAGGCCTGTAGATGTAAAGTAATAAATTGTTTAGCGTAAGGAAGATGTAACTACAGTTGCGTGTTACAGTGTTGTTGTGCAGTAACGGGCTGCACCGTGGAAAGATTCGCAGTGTGACGACCTTGTACCAACGCCGTCCCTGTATAGAGAACGACCTTGGATAGTTGATCTAAATTAACTGTTTCAGTGTGTGAAGTCTTTCAGAAGGTCGGTTTTGAGAGTCTTGAGAGTAAAAAGAGTAGAACAAACTTAGTTGCCAATGTCATGAATGCGGTGTGAGAAGGAGGTGGAATAAATTCAAGAAAAACCTCAGACGAACAAGCATTACCGAATGTTTTGAAAAGTGTAAGATTGATATTAATGCATAAATTAAAAATATGAATTCGAATACTAGAATGAGAAAGTGTGTTTGTTTACGAAATTGATTGGAGAGCTACACTTACGAAATTGGCAATGTGGTTCTTTAGATTGTTGTCCCACTTAAAGGTGCTTCCTTATTTAATACAATCTAGTAGTTATACTTTACCGTAGATAAATAAATGATACTCAACTGAAAATTTGTCTTGAAATTTCGGAATTAAATTAAATTTGAAACACAGAATTCAAAACTTTCGAGTACACCCGTCCTCTTTACGTTCAACTCAAACAAAGACAATCGTCCTACACGTCACAGAAATCTAAACTATAAAATTCTTTAACATAATTAAATTATCACAGTGGAAATATAATAACGAAAAGAAATTGAACTGGTTGATAGGTTTGACACTGTCACTACTCGTAAAATCTCTAAGCGTTCTTTAATGTTCCAGTAACCGAATTAAAATTTGTTAATATACTTAGTTGTCCATGGCAATCAGCGAAAAAACTCAGCCAAATATTATAATATCCAGACAACCTGCAACACGGTAAAGAAAGCTTTTAAACACACCAAAATAAATATTCAAATCGCTAAAAAATAGAGAAAAAATTGACAACAATTTAAAGACACAAACCAGATGCGTCCGTCTCGTAAGATGGCGTCAACCCAATCCACCAGCAATTCGCTATGAAGCCGGATTAGATAAACAACTATGAATACCTACTTATGAAGCATCAAGGCATATGAATTTCGATTCGACAGGGATCGAAACTGAATGTTAAATACACATGAGCCCTTGACGACAATCTGAACCCGCCGATGCGCTCGCGCACTGAACGTTTGAACCCGCAATAATCAGCAACCGCTGATTCTCGCAGGACCTGCTGGACTCGCAAGCTGGAGACGCGGCGCAAGGCGTGTTCTGGGCGCCATCATGATGCTGCCGTTGTTTTCAAAATCGACGACGCCTCAACATGCCCGGCGCTCGAGTGTAACGGCGCGCGCCGCGACCATTAGCGATGCTCCACTCCCGACCAGTAGGATAGGATGTTCGGATGGTAAAGCTGACCTCTCTTTTTTGCCTGTCTGGCCTGACCCGCACACGAAGCAGCGGCAAGATTTCAATTCCCAGATCTCTGGATCCGTTTGCTTCTAAGACTTGGATACACCCTCTTCCGATCACGACGAAATTGAAAACAAGAGAGCTTAAATTTCGTGCATCCGGCGCCATATAATAATTATATCAAGATCGTCTTAGAAAAGCCGCACAGTCCGTCTTCTTCTGTCGGTGTGGCAATGTCTGTGTGCTTACAGAAGAAAGAGAGAGCCCAAACGTGCATTTACTGTCTGGGAATCCCAAAAAAGAGCCTATCCATCAACGCCTTAACGGTCTGATAAACACAGAAAAAGCACAGTCAGGGATGCGGCTTACAGGCAGCGAAGAATGAAAATTGAATATAAAACCGTTAGTGTACAGAATTTTCAATACAATATTCAATAATAACAAATATTAGGAAATTGATAGAATAAAATACCATTACTCGCCGATTCTAGATTTCGCGCAATATTGCCGTGCTCATATTAAAAATAGCAAAAAAGATTTTTCGCAAAACGCATGCTCCAATGTTTTTTCTTTAAAATTTTGTTAGAATATACTTAAGTTCCCGTGAGATGACATAAATGTCATATTGCTCTATTTTTTTTTTGTTTTAAAAGAAATATCTAAATGTATTTTAATAGCCTCTCACATTAATATGTTGCGGTTAATATACATTATCGGCTATCTGTTCTACAGATGATTAATATTTAAAGGGATCAGTGTTTTAAATAAAATCAGAATATGGTCTTCTCAAAAACGGCACACAGTTTTTTGCTGGAAAACGCAAGTAAAATTTCATTTGCATATTTCTAGGGCATTTTTAGAAACGCTTCAAACGCTTTTTTATATACAAAGTATGAAAAGCTGCAAAATGTTTTGCTATTAAGTTTTGTATGATATTGCTAATTGCACTATTTAAGATACTGACATAATTATTTTGTCTGTATTCTTTGTTGTTTTTTTTCAAAAAGTACACAAAGTGTGACTTTTTTAAATATATTTCATGTCTTTAATATGCACATTGCTCGCGAATATCTTGTATACATTATTCATTTGTGTAGTAGAAGCACATCAATTAATGTCATAATTTTTCTCAAACTCAATAGTTTTCTTTAAACAACTCAAAATTTGCATTACAGTAAGCTTAAACGCCATTTTCATAAAACTGATTCCAAACAAAGTTTAACGTAAAGTTTCACAGATAGGACGTAAGTTTTTACTTTTCTATAAATATTTTAAATGTAATTTGTTTCGTTTTAGCTATTAAAAAGAGAAAAGTGAACGAATATGAAAAAATGTTTAGGAGGACGAATATAAATGGCAGCGAGAACAGGATGAGGCCACGGCCAAACGCTGAATCTGGCAAAAGTTCGGAAACTGACAAGAGTAGCGAGAAAGTCTGGCATTATATATCGACCGATAGTTTTCTTTGTGAAGGTATGAATTTACTGCCATCGGTCTATTTGCTTCAATGGTCATTTATTACTATTATTTCTAGCTGGAAGTATCATCCGGGTCGCCGGAGTATTTACTATAGGGTATACACCATGATTTTGAAAATTGTCATAAGTGTCCTGGACCCAGCAGAAGAGAGAATGGGATTTATTCTGAGAATTTCCAAGGACGAATTGTATTTAAATAGGACAATTCCACCATATCGGAATAATTCAACCAGAGTATTCAAAATGCCATCAAATACTGAAAAAATAACTTGAAAGAGTATTTAAAATTAGAGGTTCTTGTTATAGTGCAATATGCTGCTTGTGGGACCATCGACATATAGCAATTGATATGTACGGCTTTCTAATATAGATGAGTCACAGCTTATGAAATTTGTAGATAGCAAGTAAGTAAAACATCGGATAAATAAGCGAAATCTTTTTAGGTATAGTCACTGTGTTAAAGGACATTTTGTATGTATAGGAATAATCACTATTGGTTTTTAATTTCACGACGTGGAACAGTCCGTAATAATGTTCATCAGGGAGGACATAAATCATTCATAATATGTTTCGCTTTCCGCTTGTGGCAACTCGCAAAGTACGTAATAATCTTTTAAGACAATGAAATCTACTCGTAAAAATAAGCAGTCATCTCCTTTCTTTTGATATCCAATTCTAATGTGTATCTTTCATTGTAGCATTTCAGTTGTTAAGACCCCGCAAGCGCCTAGCTGAACTAATGCACATTGGATTTCGTTCTTGAATGTGGCGAAGTTAATGCTAGCGAAATAATGCCCACAAAAGTATTATTTTGCAAATATTTTAACGGTTTTAATTAGTTGTAATTATAGCCATAGTACCCCTGCCTTTAAAGAATATACTGGCACAAAAGTTTCGTCGATTGAGTTTTTTTTCACAGCCTAAATCGCCACTCCGAAAAAATCAGTATTTTAGTGACTTGAAACGTTTTTTATGATTGTATAGTGTTGAAAAAGGTGACACGCATTTTCTAGTCCCCCCCTTTTCAGAATATATTCGTCCAAATTACGTTTTCCCCGAAAAATCAATGGCGCGGCTATAATTTACAATTTTTGGGCAAATACCCTTTTTTCTTTCAAGCAAAACTAAAATTACAAGCTAAATTAAAATAAGATGTACTTTATGTGATGATATAATAATTTTTGAAAACTTATTTTTAAAATATCAAAATAATTTAAATTTTTAGAATGCACATTTTTCTTTAAATAATCGACTCTTAATTAATTGCTAAAACAATACTCGTGATTTTCTCACTAATATCGGCATTTCAGTTGCCAAAATTTTAAAAGTCGGGCATATATAATTTTTTTTTAAAAATCGTTGTTGTTCACGCGGAAGATAGGTAGGCAGACCGCTACCGCGACTTGCTGCGCCGAACAGACGGGCGTCAATGATTACACGCATTGTGACGTCCAAATAAACCAAACGTGAAGATTATATCATATTTAAATCGTAAGAACCACGGCATACGGTCCTCGAATGTGAAGTCTTCTGAAGAAACTGCGACTATTAAATTTATTTATGAAACAACTGGCACTGGCCAAGACTGCCTGAAACAGGAGCGGCCTTCTTCTCGCGTAGGTGAAGGGTCGCCTGACGGAGCAGAGAGGGGCACGTCCGTTCCCTCCGACTGCTGAGAAGCGACTGGATATACTGAGTTAGTTGTGTAAACAGAGGAATCCATGAAACACGTGGATTGTTCTGTGAAGTTAGTAGCCACAGATAGTCTTACAATAATATCAAGACTATTGTTATTTACATTTTCTTAATATGAAAATCAATAGTTGCAGAAGAAGTGTACATTTAGGTTGTTACAATCTGCAATCTTCAGAATTTGAAAATTGACTACCATCAAAAAATTACATTATTGGAAAAACTAGTTTTCAAAATTCCTTCTCGTGAATCTTCTTCAATCCTGAAGTCTAGCTAACCTATTAAATTTTCAATGAAGTTATTTAAGTGGGATGATGATTACGTAAACCTTTATATTTGTAGAAGCTTTTACTTCACTTTACAGAGAATATTGTGAATTTATCTTTTTATATTTCAAAAAATATTTATTCAACTTATTCGGCATACAAATGTCGTTCGCGAACTTGAAAGACATTTGTTGAATTTGAAGTTGAATAAATAATATTAAAAGAAATTCTACTAAACATTTTTATAAATCGTTGCTAATGAACCAACATTTTTAATTACGTTTGCTAATCACACTTTTCACTCTATGCCCTGAATTTACAATATTACACTGCTTTAACGTATTTATTCTTGTGCTACCCACCGTAACTGGCGCATCAATTAATGTAACCAATGTCACAACTTGGATGCCACTTTCACCGTTTTTGGAAACTTTTCAATTAATATGTGATGTAAACACCAAATTGTGTATAATTTCAATATTTTTGTACTCCTTTGTTTTTATTATGTGACTCTATGTTGTGTACGCTATTGTCAACCGTTGTTTCTGTATTACTCTTGACAAGGCACATGCAAAATTTGCAAAACGTTGGGATATTAAAAAAGTAGTCTTCATTCCTGGAATCTATATTGATTGATCCTATACGGTTCAAACCTCCGGGAAACTTACATCTGTGTACAACATTAAATCAGGAAGATACAACAACAATTTCATTATTATTATTAAATTATTATTTTCTTTTTTATGTTACATGATTATCTTCTGTTTTCACAGGTCATGATATTGTCTTCCAGACGGATTTGTTTTTTACTAGAACATTTATTTGTAGAATGAAGCAACTTTACATTTGTACTTGATAATCATGTTCCTAAATTAATTAATTTCAAAAACGACTATGAAGTAGAAATTCCATCTTCCATAAGTCATTTGCAACAACCTTAAGAAGCAACGTTTTGTGTTTACGTTTCTCTGGCGTTTGTCTTTTAGTAACACTAGATCGTGATAATGAGACCCTACGACATTTCTATTTGATATTTCTCGTATAACCAGCGCGCCTGGATTTCGTTGCAAACTGCCAACGCCACGACGATGTCTGACAAAATATTAATTTTCAGCTTTGAACACGGAGAAACATCTTTGATAACCAACATCATATCTCCGGTATGAAAACCCTTGGCAGTTTCTGTGTTATATTGCGTATTATTAGCATTAGTTGTAATTGCACAACTTTACGTTCCATCTTCGACCCTTCATCTGTTTGTCTTTTCAACAACCCGTTCTGATCCTTTGGTCTTCTTATCTTTTTTAGCGAACACGGATCAGCGTTCATGGGTCGAAATTCGATATGAAAGTCGCCTGGAGACTGAAGGCGAAATCTGAACTTACACGCACAAATGCCCAAAACGGAGTTTAGTTTTCATATATATTCTTACACACTGATGTAGTTTTAATATTTTTTACACGTGGAACGGTAATTTGTAATGTTGAGCACACTGAGGAAAATAATATTTTTTTCTTAAACGTGTTTTAAAATTTTCAAGTGACACACAGTTACGTCAATTGAAGATTAATAGTTTTTACGCATTACTCAAAATTAATAAAGGAATAAGTGATCCATGAAAGAACCTCTGAAATTGACAAAAAACAACAAATCCGATTCCTTCTGATGATCTGTTACCTACGTCTTTCTATAAATTCTCGGCTATCCGGGAGACGCCGCGTTCTTGGCTGGGGTGCCGACGTTTCACCTGACATGTCGCAGGCTTCCTCAGGGCAGTGACACTGCGACCAGTACATTTGTGCAGTTTGTGAACGCACGAAAAGTGCCATGCACGTTCACGCCACCGCGGTGGGACCATTCCTACCCTTACGGGCATCTATGGCCTATCCTGTAACATAAAGAGAAAAACATAGGTCAAAAAAGACTTTAGCCTACCGGCGCGCGCATTGCGTGTTTTGAAATACTACGTTTATGCTTCAGACTCATTTCTCTATTCAGATTGCTCTTACTCCAGAAAGTGTTTCGGTTGCCTATACGTTGCCCTTTTATCGGGTTGGTATGAGGCGATCTCGGAAATGAGATCATTTTCCGAGTCAGCTGCTTTCTCAAAGACATTTTTGACTATAATTTTGATATGTTTTTTTAGCAATGGAATTGATGATTCGCGATGTAGAGTTTCTATACGAGTGTATCTAGGGGCGCAGAGGGCGGCCCTGAGACACTCGTTTTGAACTACTTGCAGTTTGTTCAGAAGATAATTTTCTGCTATTGCCCAACTTTGGCATGCTTAGTCTAATTGCGGCCTAATTATTGCTTTATTAAGCGTGAGGCAGTTTGCCGTTGAGAGTTTGCTCCACTTGTGAAAAAAGCTTCGCAGTCTGCCTCGGGTCTGCCGCGCTTTCTGTCGCACATTTTCGATGTGCATATTGGGTGTCAATGAGCTGTCTAAAGTAACTCCTAAATATTTCATATTTTTAGCCCAATTAATCACGTCTCCACATAGCGCAAGTGGCCTTGGCCGCGTGAATCTCTGTCTCCGTGTGAAGAGTACAGCTGCACTCTTACTCACATTGACGACCCGCCACAGTTGTCAGCCACTCCTGAATCAGTAACAAATGTTGATCCAAGTACTTCTGGAGAAGCTCGATATTTTTGACGTGGCTATTACAGCCGTATCGTCTGCATCAAGGCGAGCTCTGTTTGAGGGTGGCTGGAATATTACGCACATAAAGGTTGAAGAGCGTAGGAGCAATCACGCTCCCTTGCAGCACTCCGCCCCATACGGCGCGGCGGATGGATTTGGCATTCAGAAGCGTCACTTGAAACTTTGTTTGCTAGGTACGAAGTGGAAAGGTGTATAAGGTATATAGGAAAGTTAATAGAGTGGAGTTTGTAAAGGAGGCCGACGTGCCAGATCTTATCAAAGGCGCTGGCAATGTCGAGGAAAACTCCACCTGTGAATCAGCGCTCATTGAAGTTGCGTCTTATACGGTCCGTGATTCGCACAAGCTGGTGCGTTTTGCTATGTCCCGCGCGAAAGCCGAACTGCTCCTTGTTTAATAGTGCATTTTCTGAAACATATTTTAAGATTCTGTTTTGAATTAGTTTTCCACATAGCTTCCTGACCATGTTTAGTAGGCTTATGGGCCTGTACGACTCGGGCTTTTTCGGATTTTCCCCTTGCTTGTGAAAAGTTAAAACATGTGCATGTTTCCACTGACTCAGGAAATGCTGAAACATAAATATAGCATTAAGCAGTGCGACTAAAAGCACTATGGCCTGCTGCGGCAGCTTCTTCAGGACGTCGTTAGAGATGCCGTCGGGGCCAGGAGCTTTTCTAGTCTTCAGCTCCGAGATGGCCACTTTTACTTCAGTCTCTGTAGCGAAACTCGGCTCGTCGGCTGGCGCGTGCAAGGCCGCCATTACCGTTTGTTGTACAACGTGCGGTATCGGCGGCGCCTCCTGGACCGGCTGAAACTGAGATTCTAAAACATTAGCTAGGAGTTACGCTTTCGCTTCGTTTGATTCTGCGAGCTCTCCTATGCTTGTCTGAAGCGGCGGCACTGGAATTGGCGTCCTGGAATGCATGCGAGTGACTCGTCACAGTAAATTATCTTCAGGTTTGAGACCTGACAACAATTTGGCCCATTTCTGATTGCGGTATTCAGCTAGTTCGATTTCAACTTTACGTTTCAATCGGTTTAGCTCCCGCTTATCAGCTGGGTGTCGCGTGCTCTGCCACAATCTGCGCGCCCTGTTTTTCCTAGACATGAGATTTAGAAGATAAGGAGTTAATAGTTGCTCCTTTTTAGAGTAACGCTGCTTCTCCGCTGCTGCGTTTAGGCTTTCAGTCACAGCTTCGGCGAATTTTTCTGCTCCAGTTTCTATCTGCTGCGGTCCTGACAGAGCAGAAGCATCTGGTATGCGCTGCTGCAGCTCCGTCTGGAATTTCTTCCAGTCCGTGCGCCTCTTCTGCGTCGTGGGTGCAGTCGACAGAGTTAGGCCGCCGCGCCTCATATCCGCTATCACTGGGAAGTGGTCAGAGGAAAGTTCGTAAATGGTGGTTAGTGTGGGAGGGTAATGAAGTTTCAGGCATAGCGCAATATCTAAAGTATCGGGCTTGCAGTTCGTTCTAAAGGGATAGTAGGTGGGTGTATTGGGAGCGTATATCTCGCAGCCGTTTGCATCAGCGGTTGCTTTCAGCTTACGGCCGCGGGGGCAGGTAATACGGGAGCTCCAGGCCGTGTGTTTGGCATTAAAATCATCAGCCACAAGTGTTGGAGTTGTGTTAGCCTCTACTATTTTTGCAATTTCTGCATCTAGTAGGGCGCACGTATCCACAGTGTGGTCAGGGCGTGCGTAGATGGAGATGAGACGCAGCGGCTCTCGCTCCGTTTGACTGACAACAGCAGTGGCCTCGTCGTGCTGCAGCTGCGATAGTACTGTAACATAATGATTTATGTTGCGTCTTATTCAGATTTCGGTACTGACTCCTCTGTGGGCGTCTGTCACCTTTGTTGCTTGTGCTGTTCTGTTGTTTCTGTAGCAGAAGAGACCTGGAATATTTAAAGAGAGATGCAGGTTAAGCCATGTCTCCCCCAACATCATTACTGAAATTTGCGCCGAGCGAGAAAGTTGTGTAGCTTTGGCAGCTTTTCTCGCGAGCAGATGCCGTTGAAGTTCCAAAATGCAACGGTGTAGCTGTTCCTGTAAAAAATGGAGCTAGCCATTATTTAAAGGTGGGAAGGACGTGGTGCGGGTGAGGATGAGCGTACCTCCCCCGTTGCTTCCGCCGCAGCGGTGTCAGGTGCATGCTCAAGGAGTATCGTAATCACAACCTTGAACATGACCGGCTGGCTTGCTACCGGAGATGGACCGCATGTGACACTGCGGCGCTACGCGCCCGGTCATTTATACTATCCTGCCTGGGCTCTCGGTAGGGGCAGGTTCGCCGTCATTGACGGAGAGGTCTCCCTGATTGGCGGGCGGTCGGGGCCAACCTGGGCCCCTCGCCAGACGTCCCCGTGGTCGGACGGTGATGATCAGCCCTCTGACGGTCCCCAACAGGTGGTAAGAGAGATATCCAGGCGTGGTTAACGCCTGGAAATTCGCAAACAACTCGCAGCACTACACTCACAAGCACAAACCACGCAGACAATGGATTCACCAGAATCTATCGAAGCTAACTTACACACACTGACAAACCAGATACAAACAGACCACAAAAAGGTCAGGTCAGTACCTAAAACCGCAACCGCCATACGTGGCCACGACAACGCGGAGGATAAACCAACTTACTCAGATCAGGAAAAGGCGAAATTCTTCGCCGACATGCTTGAAGAGAGGTTTGTTAACAACACTACACAGGCGGTAGATGAGGAGGAAACGGAATACAGCGCCAGCACACTTACAAATTGTAGTCGAAGAAGTTTCGACTACAATTAAATGCTTGCGTAGTCGCAAGGCTCCGGGACCTAAATAGGCCCTCCCATTCTTAAGGGGGCCCTTCCGGTCATAAACACGTAGCTGACGCGAATCTACAATAGCTGCATTACATGCTAATTTCCGGAAAATTGGAAATACGCAAGTATTTGTATGCCTCCGGAAACCGGCAAGGATCTCATGATCTCGGCGAGCCACCTGTCTATCAGTCTTCTCCCGGTTACGGGAAAGGTATTTGATAGGCTGCTACTCGCTCGAATTCTGCCAACTGCTTTCTCGCGGAACCTCATCCGAGATGAACAGTTTGCCTTCAGACCGGGCCATTCCGCATCACTACAGTACTTTGCATGGCATGGCAGATTTCCGCTGACCTGTTACCCACACAGGATGTAACTGTTATATACCTCGACATGGTACAAGCCTTTGAAAAAGTGCCACACACCACACTCATCTCCAAACTCCATCGCTGCCTTTCTCAAGATGTAACCGAAATGATTACATGTTTCCTCACAAACCGCACATTCATGGTAAAAGTGGGCAAAGCGAGATCCTCAAAGCGGATGATTGCGGCTGGAGCCCCTCAGGGCTCCGTCCTCTCTCCGCTATTCTTCTCGCTCTATGTCAATGACATACCGCAAATACCACGAATAAAACTATTCCTTTAGGCTGATGACATAGCCGAGAAGAATAAACCTAGACCACAAACTCAAAATACTTGAAAACAGATGAACCTGACGCTGAAGTGGGCGGAACAAAACGACTTGACTTTCTCAGCGGAAAAGTCAAGACCATCTGTTACACCCGCCGCAAACACAAATACATCAAATGCTTTACACCAGCTAAACAAATTACACTTGGTACACAAAAACTAACATGGGCACTTAAGGCAACCTACTCAGGCGTCACTTTTGATCGAAGGCTGCACTGGCATTTACACGTCAGACGAATTCGATCAAAATTACAACAAAGAATTCGACTATTACAACCTCTTTTGAGGGAACCTACACTCCCCTTGGAACTTCGCCTGGCACTCTATAAAACGTGTTGCCGGCCTGTAGCCACCAACAACGTAGTAGACTACAGCACAGAAGTACAAGGATACACTTGAACTGGTACAGAACTAAGTTCTATGATTCATAGCCTTCCCTCCGTTTTGGAAACGGTTGAAGGTACTGAAGAAGGAACTCGATATTGAGTCCTTCACTCAATGCTTGAGACGGCTTTCGTTTAACGAAGCTTATCAAGCCTTTCAAATCGCCGAAGGTCCGCTGCCAAACCGCCGACGCTTAAACAGTTAGCTCGACACGTCCTTACAATAGAGCAAAGAAGACAAGCACTCCCCTCTGATATTCTAAGGGCGCAGTGCAAAACAATAGCCGATTTGTCTATTGACTAAGGTCCGACACGAACCCACTCCAGCCACTTACACATAGCAGTACACAAACCTTTGGCTTAGCAAAAAAAAAGACGCAGCGTCACTGCTCTGAGGAAGACTGCGACACACCAGGCGAGACGTCAACACCCCAGCCAACGACTAGGCCTCTCCCGGATAGCCGAGAAATTATGGATTCGAGTCGCGGAACCCTACGTGTACACCTTCGTGTTTCATTACAAATTAACAATTCAAAAGTTGATAGTATACGAGGTCACCTGCTTCATACTTTACATTATGTTTTACTACAACTTTATATTACAAGTCTCGTCACTAATTTCCACTTCTTGTCAACGTAATTTCATACGGAAGTTTTATTAAATAGGAGGATCACTATGTGCCGCATCTGTCACAGAGCATTTTGTAGATTAATGCACATACTTAGAGCGTTTAATGTGAGCCCCAGTCTTTTGGTTTAATGCCGGGAACGTTCCTGTATCCAATTGTTACTCCTGTTTTAGATCAGAAAATTAGTTTTAATGAGGGGAGAATTCACTACGAATTAAATAGTGAAATACAGACTACTGAGGATGTACGGAAACAATTACAGTAAACACTCGTTAGCACAAACTCGCTTAACACGAAATTCCTCGTCAAACGAACAAAATTTGGGTTCCGCCAAAGAAAAGTATTAATGACGATGTATAACAAAGCGGACAGCATGAATATTTATAACAAGAACATCGATTATTTCAGTCCCTTTGAATTCGAGTTAATAAGGGTTTACTGTATTTGCGAACGCAGTTCAATATGCATCATATGTATGGGTATCATACGGACAGAAATATATGCCATCTGATATTTTTTCATTCTTTGAATCAGCAATCAATATTTTCAATTTCAATCCTATTCTCCTACCTTTCGCTAAATGTCCAACACTGAGTACAATATGCAAATCATTTTATTTTATTTTCATGTTGAAATTGAAGCAATATTTTTACACGAGGCGTTCCGAATAGTAAGGACTAACCCAACGTTTTCTCATTTTCAATACATCATTGTGAAGTATTCAATAGACGCTCGTACCCAATAATATATTATGTCGAATTTGGCAATTTTTTCTTAGAAACTATTTCCCAAAGGAACATTTTGTTTAGTACGGCGGTAACAGAAAATGGTAAAATGCATTTTTCTCCAATTTTATATACCTTCGGGACGGTTGGCCAATTACCTTTAGTAGGTGTCGTTAGGTAAATGCAACATTGGCCGAAAGAATTCTAAAATTATACGTTAGATATTCATGGAGCTTTATCTGTCTGGGTAATGGGTATCTGGGTATCTGGCTAATGGGTGAACTAACTGCATACTCTTGACATTAGTCATAATTCGCACTAAGTCCTAACATATATACGAGTCTAGAGAACACGAGAATATTTTATCTCACAATTATTTTATTTCATTTCATGTATCAGCTATACATAAAATTACTATATAGTCTACTATGTAGTCTACTTACTATGAAATCTCAACAATTCCAAATTGTATAAGGAAAAAGCACCAAACCGTAGCTTTCAATAAAGAAAATCATATTGATAATACTTAAACCGATTCATTACTAGTGATGGAAGTGATTCCATTCAGTTTTCATTAACATTGCCATTGCTGCTGTTGCCACACTGTAGAATGCCGCAATGAGTCAAGTACCGCAGGCAGGTCACCAATGGGAGAAGTGACACGCGGAACAGAGGGGAGGTGATCGAAATGCAGTTTGGTTAGAAAGCTCACCGTTTGGCTAACTACTCTGTGGAAACACTTGACGTTTGAAGAATCATTTTTTGTAAATAATCATAAATTTTACAATTTTATGAGCACAGTGCTCTTGGTATATTAAGTACTTCATGTAAAAAACAACAAAAAATAGATGTTTATTAGTTGAAAAGGTTTGGATTCCGGAAATATTACTAGATTTCCAAGTTTGACTCAATATTCAATGTTCACAGAGCTCTAATTTATCTTCCAAATAATTGCAATCGAATGCGTCACAAGATAAATTGTTTGTTAATTTATTTTCAACTCGAATTTCGCTTCGTTGCTTCAAAGTATCTTTCTCTTTAAATCGTATATTTAATTGTTTTGCGTTTTCACAGTAAGTTACATTATTATACAGTATGTTTCAGAATAAATCGTATAAGCTTCAAGGGTGAATATTAGGGTCGAAGATAATTATTTTGTTCTAAAGAACATTTGGAGGAAACCTCATGTAACACGCGTACTTTGGCTTCATACTGAGAGGCAACTCGACATACCTTGGGGATCGGGTGGTACACGAATACTTCGTTCAAAGGTGACCTACCAAACATAGGTGCATAATGAGTTGCGTATCTGTCAGGGAATAATGTTACTAGTGTATCTTCGTCAAATAAATTTGTCAATTTGCAACGAATGCTATTGAATGCTATCATGTAAATATAATTGTAATATAAACATGCAATAGAACAAACCTAATTGGTTCAGTTTCACAAACAGAGATGTTTCCTTCCGGCACGTGATATAAGAGACCTGTAATTTTGATATTTTGTATTTCTGATTAAATATGATGAAATAAGACGTTTTTAATTTTATAACCTTTAATTTGGTGTAAGAATGGCGCTTTTAGATCAATTTTTAGTATGGTATTTTTGGATTGCAATATTCGAAAATATACCAATTTCTTAATTTTGAGAAAACAAGAAATGAGATTTAGGATGAAGAAAAATATGAACTATCACACTCACTAAGATTATAACTGTTCGCTCAATATAAAATACCTTTCTTTGATGATAGCAATCTTATATCAGTTTTCTTCGGTCGCTCAAATATTTTCTTCACTAATTGTTTGATTTAACTTATTTCTTAATGCTTTGTTTCTCTTGCACACTTCCATATTAACTCATGTAAATATGAATTTTTTCTCTGTAACTATACAAATTATATATATATATATATATATATATATAATTATATGTTATTATATATATAATATATAATAACATATATAAACAACTATATATGTTCTGAGAGAAGAAAGGTAAATTTTTCGAATGTCACAAAAAAAGTGAAAATTATGTTATGTATACCTTAAGTGGAAAGATTCTTAAGGAAAATGTTTTCTGCAAATCTTAACGATTGTGTAGAAATTCTGATAGCATTAAAACAGAAACAATTATACAGTGATTTGTTATTTCGTGATGCATATTTTACATTGTATTTTACGTTATTTTATTTACTACCGTATTGGTGTAGGTCATTTATTCAGGCATATCGTACTAACATATCTCTTGAGAGAAGGAGTCATTGAGAGAAATGCACACAGAGATAAAGCCACACTGAGAGAAAGTGACGTAGAAAAAAAGAAGCAGAAGGGGATGAAGAGATAAAATGAGAGCAGTCCTTCAATCACTCTTTCGCCTGGGATCCAAAATTCGCGCTCTCCCAGTACTGCGACGTGGGATGATCCGGCGCACAGAGCAGCAACTCCAAACGTCGCCACTATGCAAGCTGCACTTGCTTACGTAATATGAAAATCTTTATCACCTTTGCCTTCCAAGGCGCTTAAAAGGACGCACAGAGTCTGTGAAGCTTTAAAGGGTCGAGCGCGCGTGGTAACCCGATGCGCTCGCCGCTTTCCTTTTGTCGCAAGCAGCTGCACAATGCTTTCCACATCCGCGCGCTTATTTCTCATTCAGATTACGCCCCTCCTCCCACTACCTCTCCCCCCCGCCCCCCTCTCCTAACTTACTTTGCCTCGCGGTCGAAGGTCGCGTTTGCGATGGCGATGCCTAACTTTTGGGGGTCGGCAATAAAGACGTTTCTTGGGAGTTTCTGATGTCATGTCCTTTATCGTCTTGCTCTTGCGTTATTAACGAGATCTTGAGCAATGTGGTCTTGAATGACCTGACACGATAATTTTTGGTGAATACCATTGCGCGTGCGCTGATTATCAATGACTGGATTTCAATTGGGGGATCCTTCCCGCAGTTTTGACGTTTTCATATGGCTGATATTTTGCGTCGTTTTCTGTGCAATCACCTCAAATGAATTTGATTTCATTCGATCAATTTACATGGATCGACTTCTGTATTCGACATTCAACCGATCTCCTCCACCTCCAAATGATATTCAGAGTTAGTCGAATGGGATTTTTGTGCTCAAAAGGGATTTTTTTTATCAAAATTAAGTACATTTACTCTTGTTACCGATTGTATCGTTTCATGTTTTACCTTGTTTATTGTCTCAGTATTGCGCTATTGTGATCTTTTACAAAGTTTTCATTCATAGCTCAATATATGTATTTTATTAATATTATATGCCATTATTTTTTGCCGTTTTTTTAATAAAACCACTGCAGGCATAAATTGCTCAGGAAAGAGACATCGGTTGAGAAAAGCGACAAGACCTTTTTGAGAATTTTTTTTAATTTATTTTCTTCTCGTTCGACCAAAGGTCTTTCGAGGGGTTTCGGTTTTACATACTGACATTTTGGGATTTGGCATTCCTAAAAATTGAGATTAGATACTCGGACTCGTTTTAATTCGTTGTTTGCTTGTAGAAGCAGCTGGGATTATTTTTGATTTTTTTTTGGAGAGGGGGGTAGGTTGTTAGGATTGCCCTATCGAGCAATAGGAAGGGACGTGAAAGATTCTATTTAGATACGGATGATAATATTGGGTGTAGTGAGAGTTTAAGCATGTCTTTGGAAATTTGGATTTATTCGCTTGGGATGTTGCTGTTCGACCTAGGTGAAATTTCAGGGCGAATGAGATGAAGGAAGGGAAGAATAGAAAATTATTTGTACTTTTTAATGTGTTCGAGCACTGTTTCCATTTGGAGTTCTCTGTGAATTTGTTGTTAGGTATAAACCATGGAGCTTTAATTGATTTTCTGAGGACTTTATTTTGGACAATTTGCATTTTTTTGTTGGTGGTGGAAGCAGCGTTTCCCCACACTGGGCAAGCATAAAAGTTAGTGTGGTAGGATAATAAGATTTATATAATAGAATCTGGCATTTGTATTGAGTGTTGAATGTTGATTTATAAGAGGGTATAGTTTTAATTATTTTAGCAATTGGATTTGTTGATAGCTGCGTGAATATGCGGTTTCCAGAAAGTTTCTTGTCTAACAATTACTCCAAGATACTTTATTGGTTCAGTTTTCCAAGGTATTCGGTGTCATCTATTTTCATATTAGGAGGGTTTTGAGTCTCCTAAGAGTAAATATCTTAGTCTGACATTTTTGAGAATGATTGCGATTCTCCATTTTTTTGTCCATTGTATTAGGATGTTAATATTATTCTGAACTCTATTATATGCTAGGTTAATATCTGAGCTTGCTGAAAACAGTGCAGTATCGTCGCGAAAAGAGCAGTTTCCACGTTGAGATACTTGGTTGGTCACTTACGAAGATATTAAATAAGATAGGTGAGAGAACTGAGCCCTGAGGAACTCCGGCTGTGATATTACGAAGAGTAGAAAAAGGAGTGATTAATTTTGACCTTAAATTTCTATCAGTGATAAAGCCTTTTATAATAATACATATCTGAATATACTCAGGGACTCCAAGTTGTCTATATTTTAAATAACAGACCGGTATGCCAGACTCTGTCGTAGGCTTGTGCAATATCCAGAAATGCACTCAAGTATGTTTTTTTCTCTTGGAAGCTCTGTGCAATGTACTCAGTACCTTAGCAGTGTGCCTGGTGAGTGCAGGAGTGATTTGCTCTGAAACCAATTGAATATCGGGTATTGCATCCGTGTCTCTCAGATACTTGTTTAGTCTCTTTAGTAGAAGCCTTTCAAAATCTTGGAAATTGAGGAAGGAGACTTTTTTGGTCTGTAATGTTCAGAGACGTCGAGGATCTTTTCCTGGCTAGCGAAAGGGAAGAACAACTGCAGTCTTCCAGGCATAGGGAAATAATTAAAAGTAGATGATTAAATATTGCAGTTAGTCCTGCTACCGAGTTTTATTGAGATTTTTGAGCATCTTATTACTAATTCCATCAATACCGGGTGATTTTCGTTGTTTTAAATGTTTAATGTGTATTGGCCGTTTTCAGACGGTGAAATAAACTTTTATTTGGTTCCGGCTGTAATTAGTGGTTGTTTCATATAATTTTCAATTTCATTGTTATGTTGTAATATTGTTGGAGGGTGTGGTCTAAATACATTTTGTAAATGATCTGCAATCGCTTTGGCCTTATCAACATCTGAATGCAGTAGCTTATGTTCACTTTAATTGGGATATTTCGTTTTTATCCTGATGATTCTTTTTGTAGTTGTCCAGAGATGTGCTGAGTTTGTATCAATTTGGTTTATAAACTGCCGAAAGAAGTGTAGCGGATTATCCAATTTATTTTTAACTCTCTGATATTTTATTTAGTTTTGCTTTTATATCTGGTCTTCGAGTATTTGCCAAAATCTTCTTAAATTATGTTTCGATTTAATAAATTAAATAATTTTCCATGGAATAGGGGAAGAAAATAGTTTATTTTTTGTATTGTAATAATGGGGTATATCTTTGTTGTTACTGAGTGGTCTAGAGATTTAAAAATAAGCCGCATTTAACTTTTCTAGTTCGAGTCGATATTTGCAATCGACCTAATAGGTAGTGGGTTTGATCTATAGTTATTTTCCCATTAGGCAAAGCGAACTTAGCCAATTGTATGTTTTCCTAAAGGGTTAATTTCCTGGTGTAATTTCTTTAAAATTTTCTTGGTAAGATATTAGGATCGGATTAGGTCTGAATCTAATTCAGCACACTTTTTGATGCAAGTGGGAAATTAATATTTTTGGTTATGACTATATCGAGAACGTCAGGATAATATTAACATTGTAGGGAAAATGTGTAGGATCTGTTGGGGCATGAATATTAAGACTATTATTATTTACAAATTCCAGTAACTTTCGGCCTGTATAGTTTATTGAGTTGCAGCCCTGCTCTGTGTTTGCTGTTCAAATCTCCAAAGAGAATAATACGATTATATGAGCTAAATATTTTTCTATAAGTCTTTTCAGGATCTTTCTTATTGGGAGGCTTGTAAGCTGCAATGATTATTACTTTGTTGTCATTGTTAAGGCTATTATTCATATTATTATTACCACCCACTATTTCCATCACCACCACCACCCAGTACTAGTACTAGCACCAGCACCAGTAGTATAGCAGCAGCAGCAGCAGTAGAGCGCAGTGGTACCATTAGTGTTATTGATATTATTACTATTAACGCTACTCTTTACTTCTATTCCTATTGATTCTAAGTTCGGAGATGACGGCGTAGATCTTGAATCGCATCGATGTTTTTGCTACTATTAGTGCTACGCCACCTGATGCTTCTTTTTGCAATTCGGTCCTCTCTGAAAATTCCTAAATCCTGGTGTGAAACTTTTTCTCGTCCGGATTAGATGGGTTTCGGTTCACAAGCTATTTCAATTTCATTTTTCTTTAAAAAATATCTAAATTCATTTTCTTGCGTTTCAGTCCGTGGGGCGTTCCAGTTTAAAAGATTAATATTCAGTTATATTATTTGCCATAATTTCAAATTTGTCAGAACAGATTTTACTGTATTTTCAATTAGGGAGTGAGCGCTAACATGACTTGGTGATAGACGATGTTTGAGATGGAGATTAGATTGATCCTGTTTGAATAATGATGATATGACCTTCGATTGGTTATTATGGTATGGATGAAGGGTAGGATTGTGATGGTACTTGTCTAGCGGATACATTGTTAGGATGAATAATGGTTTGATGGGACACGTTAGAAGGTGGGTGTATGTTTTTTGAATTTTTCATTGGATCTGCGCCTTGTTATATGTTGCAGTATGTTCTTACCACAATTTTACGCACTTAGGGGGGGCAAAGATTTAATTTTGGTACACTCGGAGTAGTGATGCTGGCCAGTACATTTGACACACCGAGGCTGAAGGCCACAATTTGCCTGGGGAATGCCCAATCTTCTGACAACGTTTACATTGGATTTAGAGCTTGATTCTTTTCTGAATTCTGATAACCTGATCGGTGCAAAAAGCGGTTAAGTTGAATATTTCTTTCCTTTGATAAGTATTTTCTAAGTCGAGTTGCACATATAGGTATGGACACTTGTCTTTTTATAAAGTCTTGCTACTTAATTGCTGGGAATTTTAATCTTGTCAGTTCCTGTAGTATTTCACTTTCCGAGTAGGTAGTGGAATGTCTTCATTACAACGCTAACGATTTAATAGAAGGGTCTTATATAGAAATGGAACTCAATTTTTCTGTTTCACAGAATTTTCTACTTCTATAATCATTATGAAGAAGTAAATGAAATTTTAATACGTCTTTTTCTTGTTTAGTTGTTGAAGTCGTCCTTAACGTTCTTTTTAATATCATTTAACAAAAGTTAAAAGTTACTTGCATTGTGCACTATAATGATGGGGAATTTTAATAATTGGATCGTTTTCAGGTTCTTCATTAGTTTCTAATGTTCCCTAGCAGCTTATACCTATTTGAAACAGGAATTATTATACCTGGATATATCCTCTCTCTGGCGAGCGGTGACCTCTTTCGTTTATGCTCACTTACCATGTTCCTGCGTACCTTGGAGCTGCGGTTGTTTGTGGCAGTTGTTGTTGTGTGTTTGTTGTCAGATGCGGTGTTGGAGTGCATATGATATTTGAGTTAGAAGTGAGAGAGTTCATTTCAACCATTTGTTGGATGTTGGAGGTGTTGTAGTTGTTGCTGGAGAAGTTCTTGCTGTTGAAGTATTGCTTGATCTGGGATGGGTTGCACCGGTTCACTGATAAGCGCGTTTTCACCAACCATTTTCACTATAGGTAGCGTCCATCTTGCGCTTCGAAATTAGTTGCCCCGTAACGGAGCACTATTGTTGGGCCATTCACGTGTTTAAAAAAAATTATGTTGGCTTTACTACAACTAAAAACACTTTAAACGTGGCACTGTTCGCGGACCCCGCTCACACGAACGACACTGGCACTGAGTGTTATCGCTGAATGCACTATGCGCTGCATGACCACTTGTCAGAGAGCGATAATGGCAGAAGCCACCTCAGGCGACGAAGCGTTTCGCCTCGGCGGCTCGAAACGCACTGCTTGAGAAATGAATTAAGTATTCCAAGCCTTAAGGTGTATTAGATTACTCTTCGAAAACACGAGTATAAACTATTGACAATGGAGAGTTGAATAAATTTTAATAATGCTGACTTTGTTTACAAACTTATGGTACTGCAAAAGTATTGTAGTATGTAACATGTATGTGTTAAGTCTCTTATTAATATCGGTACTAATATAGTAATTCTTCAGATTAGGATTTCATTACATTTTCCCCTTTTATTATGTACTACACGAATTATACAATCATTATACGAACGACAATGTACTATACAATTATTCTGTCATTACTTCTCACTGTACAATTAAATTTCACAGCTACGTTTTTGTCTTCTCTGTAAAGGCAATGCGTAATAAACTTCCATTACCTTCACATCTCAAATTGTGTTCATTGAGGTTCCTACCTTACATGGTTGCTTTAAATTCAGTTTTCATATTTTCTTTATATATACATTTATTTATTTATTCAGTTTCTTCGTTTCTGTTTTACTAATGTGCCATACCAACATCAGTTATTTCCTGACAATGGCGCTGAGTATTTCTGAAAGTCGTAAGCCCTCTTTCATCTTCTCTTTCCAACTAAACAATGGTCTTCGTGGAGAACCTTTGTCTTCATTCTGTGACGTCTCGACATTTTAGAAGATATTTCGTTAAATACCTTTGTTCCCTTATTTCTTTGAAATTGTTTGTAAATATTTTATTTTTAAAATAGTTTCAATTACTTGAAAAGGCGTCCGTTTTTTTTGTTATAAAATTATCGTTAAGTAAACATACTAGAAATCCACAGAACAAACAACCCGACATGTTCGCGGAAGAGTGGATGGCACATCAATAACTGTCCAATTACTGTTTCTTTAAAACTGACATAAATTGTATAAAAATATATTTCTAGGAGTCATCTTACTTTTCCCTTTTCAAGTTATTTTAGAGAGTTTTGTATGTTACGAGTTGTGAAATTGCTTTTTGACTTTGACAAAATATAATAAAAGTAATAACGCAACAAAAGCCGTTTTTAATACATTAAAATACATTACACTCCAGACGTTGGAATAATGAAAAAGATAATTAAATTTGGAGGCAATAAAAAAACGGGTACGGAGAGGTTCATTTAAATTGAGATATAGGCACCGTACACAAAACATGGGCATCGTACGAAAAACATTCTATGCGTGATCGATACGTGAAGGCCGCTTCCGCCCGCCAGATGAAAGAATTAAAGAATCGTTTTTATTTGCACATATAAACACTTATTCTTAATTTCATCAATATTTTATTAAAGTCGCTTACTTTCGGTTATTCTCCTATTTCCAATCTATCGTCTCTTGATGTGAGTGGTGCCTGATAGTGATTATCTATTGGTGCCTCCCCCTGATAGGAAAATTAGCTGGGACTTTCCTAGGTGGCACCTTTGACTCTCAGCGTTGCCAATACATTTTGACCCGCACCGCCTGAAAGCACTGCCATTTATCTACAAAGGGAGAGAGTGACATTCACCCATTACTTGATGGGCTGTCTAGCTGTGCCGGTATGGGATCTGATTAGGATGGAAATTGTGGAATTCAACGTTGCAGAGCCTTTATTCAGGGATGTTTTACATGCTGTAAGAATGGCAAGGCCATTCCGTGTTTCCATCCTTCGAAAATTACGCACGTCGTACGGAATTACGCACGTCGCGCTGTATCGGTTCAGAGGCCTATGACAATACAACATGCACTCCACTTACGAAACTATTGACCAAAGTAATTGATGCACCCGAAGTCAATTAATTACCACACACACAATCACTCGCCCACTCCATAATTGTACTAGTTCCGTCCAGATCTAGATTCTTACTTCCGTGTAGAAGAATAAGTACGTTGTTTGGTAAAATTTTATTCTCTTTTTTCTTTGATCACGGTTTTCTGTAAATTGATTCACATATTAATTTACTATTAGATTGCAAAATAAATAATATTTTACACTACTCTCACGCATGTATCTAGTCCCAATACATCAGCGATATTTCTCTATTTCGTGAATTATTGCTAAACAAGTCGGCATCCAGAGAAAAATTAATAAGTAGTTTTGTACAGCTTTAAGGCTTATTCAGATGAGATATCTATTGATGCATGGTTGACGCTGAATACAATGTCTGTATTTGCTGTAAGATGCAGAAGCAAATCTTCATTTGCGCTTATGTGATTATGTGAAAGAAATTTTAATAATAGTTTATAACTGACTGTGTCCAGTGTCAACAGGACAACCAAGACTAATTCAACAATACCTCACGTCTATAGATCTGTTAAGTCGTTCAGACAGAACAGGTGAACAAGAAACCCGCACTTATTCAAACTGAGCAATAATATCATTCTTCTTTTTGGTTTGCGAAGTTGAAAAAAAATCTTGCAACTGAGCAGAGTATGCGACAAATGTTTTTCATGGGACAAGTTGTACATAGGACAGATATTTATTGGTACATGTATGAAGCTAATTAGGATGTTGGTATTTGCTGCGTGAATGCAGAGGCAAAATATCTGGGTCACGAACACACACAAGCTCTTTCTCTTTCTTTCTTTTTCTATCTCCCCCTCTCTCTCTCTCTCTCTCTTTTTCCTTCGCTCTCTCTTTCTATCTATATCTATCTATCTATCTCTGATCTTGATGTAAAGCAATGGTTATTTAACTCTCTCATAATATTTAGAATTTAATGTTGTAGCTCCCATGCTCTTCCAGAAGGACTAGCGCAAAAGGGAAACTTTCTGCGGCCGAGAGAAAAGCTAACTTTATAAAGTGAAACCTTACTGACGCTGTGAACTCGTTTTCATGTCGTTTGTGTTGGTCACCTGCGCGGCTGGTACTGCAAATAAAGCGTCCCACACACGGGGGAAACTGCCTCGTTAAAGCAATTTTCAAATCCTGCTGTTAGAGGAAACAAAATTTCCGCGTGGTTGCGTGTAAGAAAACTTGGACAAAATACTCTATATATCTTCTATTGTCACAAAAGAAGTGCCCCACATTCACGCGCCTTAACTCTATCTAGTCGACCGTTCAATTCGTCCGTTCAAGGCTTGATTAGCGAGCGAGACGCAAATTTCAAGAAGATTAAAATATTATAGTTTAAAGGTTTCAGGCCGACGGATAGATATCCGGCCGACGAGTAGATAGATTGGTATCTCCAACCGAACTCCATTTCAAAGAGCAAAACTTCCTTGACGACCATTGTCCTCTCATTCTGCTTTGTGTTTTAAATGTCTTGCTTTGTAGTAAATATTTAACATTTTTCGAATTCATTTTATAGCGTGTGTACAACCTGCTATGCTGTATCGTTTATTGTTTAATTTAGAATAGAAAACATATATATCATTTTCCTGAACGCTGACTCACGCATGCATGATTTAATCTCTGTCTAGCGAATAAAATATAAAAGAGACGCAAAACTTTCCTTTCATTATTAAATATAAGAAACGCAAAAATAATATTTCAATTATTTAAGTATGCCATACTATTCATATGTGTACTATTCATTTTGTGAACGAATCTATTCACTTATATATCATAAATTGAGATAAGAAAAACATAGATATGATGTTAATCTTATTCTGGGAAAACAATTAAGTTATGTTAATCTTGACAACACTTCCCGTTTATTTGTTGCTTGCCCCTCGTTTGGCACGCGCACCCCCTTCCCGCTCGTACTTCCGCTGCCGCCCTCGCCCACCCACGCCAAGCTCCAACCACCTCCGCGACCTGCTTGCGCCTCGCGCTTGGCGAGAACAATGACCGCCTCGTCGGAGGTTATTACTGCACGCCGCGCCGTGCCGCGTCGGCCGGGTCGATGAAACGCGTTAATTTCGTTTCTCTTTCATCACCCCCCGCCCCGCCCTGCCCCGCCAGCGGGGCGGCCGGCGCCAGCGAGACCATGCAAAGCCATCTGGGTGAGGGCGGGCCCCCGCCCCCGCCAGCCTACACGCATGCGGTGCGGAGAGGGGAAGCGTTGCGTCGCTGAAGCTATATCACGCTGCGAAAAAGTTCTTGTTTGAAGCGAACAGATTCCTGTACGCTGCGTGCGGTTGTTTGTGAAAACAGCGTTTTTACGTAGCAGCATACCCATTTCACATTTTTAGGAGTCAGTTCAATCTAATATTACCGTTTTCGTCAAACACTTTCATGCCAACTAAGGTAGCGTTGATGAAAATACTAGATGCTATTTACTTTATCTATACTACATCATACGTAGAATAGAGAAAGTGGCCGAAAAACGTCAATTTTCCGGCAGAAAAATGTGTATTGTACGTTCTAACATCAAAAAACTGGTTGTTTGATCGTACATGTAGTAAATTACTCCCTTTAAATCATTTATTGTCCGAATTCACGTGTTGTGTGTGTTAGATTCCTAAAAAATGGTTTATTGCAATACGTCTGATACTCTGTGAACAAATGTCAACTGCTAAACCGTCAGAAGAATTTCCCCATTTTTGTAACTTATTTGTGTGATTTATACAAATACCAGCAAACATATTAATCCGAACATCATCGATGTAAGCTGAATATGTATTTGTTACCGATTTGAAATGCTAAAAAATAGGGAAAAACGAATGCATATTACTGAACAAAGTTATGATCAAAATGGAAACGCTAGAAATTCATTTAATAACATTCCCACATTATTAAGAGACAAATCATTCGTGGGCTGCAATAATGGCAGAACTCAAAAAATCAGGTGTTGAGGTAAATGAGTTTGCAGTTTTCACCGAGTATTGAAATGCATTTGTCATACATTCTGACATTTGCATTTTCATGCACTTCTCGCACATGTTGCTTTTTTTGTTGCTGGATGATAGAACAATCTTCAATTCTGGAGAGTGCATTAATCCCAAATTCGTAGTTTTTGAGTTGCATCGCTATTACAGCCCAGGAGCGAAGTGCTAAGAAGCAAATAATAGTAGGTTTTATCCTATTTAAATTGCTCTGAAGAAATAACGAGTAGAAGATAATAATATTAATAATAATAATAATAATATTTAAAAAATTAATAATAATCTTCTGGCACTAGACCAACGTGATTGCAGAAAGGGTGCTCAGGGTTGCGAAGGATTATTGATAGTACACAATGTTGTAGTCAATCAAGTAAAAAAACACTCCGGAACATTTCTGTAGCATGGGTTGATTATGCCAAGGGCTTCGACTCTATACCAGATTTGTAGCTTTTGTATTTCCTTCGTCTCTACAAAGTAAATGCCCAGATACAATATTTTAAAGAACAGGATCAAGCCACGTAACTCGCACAACAATTGATAACGGAGTTGATTGGTTTGTCAAGGGACTGTGATTTCAAATGTGTTTGTGGTTCATCGTATGCCCAGTCCTTAGTTAGGTACATCATACTGCAACACACCCCGGAAGATAAAGTGAGCATGGAGGCGTTCCCTGGCTCAGGTTGAGAAAATAGCTACAACGTTTGAAATCACTAGTAAAGCGGCAAGAGAAATAGCAGCTCCTATGGAAGTTATGTTGTTGTCGAAGAACAAAGAGTGTAAGGGAGAATGTCAATGGAAGTTGAGTAACCCACAAATACAGGACCTCAAATCGTGCAGGGGATGTGGAATGTCGCACGCCAGAAGTAAGTGTAGATTTAAAAACACGAAGTGTTTCTTTTATGAAGCAACAGGCCACATCCAGTCGATTTGTGAAAAAAAGAAGGTAAGAGCGAGTTTGGACACCAAGTGGAAAAGGGTGGAAAAGTAGTGGAAAAAGAAGATATGGAGGTAAATATTGTGAATGAAGTGATTAACAGAGGGGATGAAAACAAAGTGTTTATAGAGCTGGGAATAGCAGGAAGGAAGATCAAATTCCAGGTAGACATGAGCTCACCAGTAACATTAATCATAACCATAAACATACGAACATACTACGAGTTAAGGGCACTACAGTGCTAAGGTAAGTTTGTCTTCCTTTCGCAAAAAATACAATTGATGTGAGAGGTTGTTTCCGAGCAGTGATAGAGTATAAGGAAGTGTGCCGGGAAGGAACTATTACGGTAGTGAACAGAGGAGTCACGAGTAACGTCACGTGAAGGGAATAGATACTTTTAGGATTTTTCAGCTCAAATTTGAAGACCGAATAAATTTGGTGTCTGGGGAAGTGCCGTTTAGTGACAGAAGTTTTGGAAGAATATTTGAAGAAGCTGTTCCATGACCGATTGGGAAGGGCCAGAGACTGGAGGCCCACATTCAACTAAAAGATGGTGCAATTCCCCGCTATTACAAGGCAATACCCGCCCCGCTGACACTGAGGGAGCAAGTAGCTAAAGAGCTGGTAAGATTACAAAAACTTGAGATATTACACCAGTAAAGAGTAGTACATGGGCTACGCCACTAGTAGTAGTAAAGAAAGCAGAATGTACTATTCGGTTGTGCGGGGATTTCAAGTCCACGGTGAACGCTCAGCTAGAGATAGAGAGGTACCCCATTCCCCGACCCGTGGACCTTCTCCAGAGGATAGCAGAGTGAAGACATTTTTCGAAAATAGACTTCAAATATGCATACCTACAAATCCCGTTGGATGAAGAGTCTAGGAAGTATTTAACAGTAAAATTGCCACTGGGGCTATTTCAGTACGAAAGACTGCCATTCGGAGTAGCCTCGGCAGCACCGATATTCCAGAGACATCTAAACAATTGATCGCGGGTGTGCCGCGTAGCATGAATTATCTGGACGACATTGTGTTAGCAGGTAGAACCAATGAAGAACACATTAAAATCTGAGGATGTTGTTGGGAAGGTTGCAAGAAGCGGGACTTACGGTAAAGTAGTGTGAATTTTTCAAGCCCAGCATAACCTACCTAGGGCATAGGATTGATAAAGACGGCATTAGGCCTACACAGGCCAACGTGAAAGCCATTGTGAGTTACCGTCACCTAAAGTCATCAAGCAATTGCAACCGTTTCTAGGCATGGCAAACTACTACGCCACGTTTATCCAGAATTTAGCAGAGGTAGCAGCCCCACTTAACGCGTTGCGCAGAATTCTTATGGTGACCAGCGTGTAGCACAGCTTTTGAGAACACAAGAAGGCGCTGGTGGAATCTGTTAAGTTAAGGTACATGTAGACTTTGCGGGCCCATTTCAGGGAGGCATGTGACTAGTACTCGTGGTCGCATCGTCAGGTTTTCCATATGTTAATCGCTTGGCAAACTGTACGGCGGACACCACAACTCGGGCTCTTGAGACAATACTTTCTATATAGGGATTACCAGCAACGGTAGTCTTTGACAAAGGCCCCCAATTTACAGGTAAAATATTTAGAAAATTTTGGCAGGAAAATGGAATCGAGCACATGTTGGCTCCCCCTTTCATCAGCTTTCCAATGGGGAGGCGGAACACTTCGTGCAGACTTAAGAATGCAATGAGCAAGGCGCGTTTCGAAGACAGGGACCAACAGGAAGCATTGTTAGAGCTCCTGAAAACAAACAGGGCACTTCCGGTAAGAGATGGGGTCAGTCCGTCACAGAAGCTCCATGGCCGGCAGCCGAGAACGCTCCTATCGCTATTTTTTTCCAAAAAAGATGTATTGGTCGGAGTGACCACGGTTGGATAAGGGAGTCCCAGTGATGGTTAAAACCCTTTAAGGAGTCACCGCGCTGGATCCCAGGTACAGTAGCTGGAGTCCAGGAGCTAAATGCTATGTGGTATGGGCCCGGGAGGGACTGCCCAGAAAGCACCAGGGCAGGTGCGGAGGAGACATTTGAGAGTAGAGGAGTTCGATGGCCCGAGGGGGTAAAGAGCCGAAGAACCAACGGCGGATAGCACGTCTAAAGCTCCTCATTCGGGAATGCAGAGGATCTTGTAGTTGGTGGAGATAAGAGCAGCGGCAGCCAGAAGAACAGGTGTCAGCCCAGCCGATAGACCTGCAGCAAGCGCCTCCTTTACTCGATTCACTCCACGGAGCTGGGCGGGAAGACGTCGGGCAGGAGCAGCCCGAGTTGCTGAGGGGGAACAGCAGCAAACTGGGGGACCCCTGACGACGGACGTCGAGGAAGACCGGCAGAGGGTGAACAGCGCCGGACAGCAGGAGTTGCGATGGCTCCTGAGGCGGAACAACGAGGGAAAATGCAGCCAGACCCCCAGCAAGAAGAAAAGGTGGACTCATCAGAGCGCAGCCAGCAGCGGCGTCGCAGTAAAAGGTTACGTAAAAGATACAGACCGTATCAAGCGCAATAAGAGGGGAGGGTGTTGTGGCATAAACAGATGCGGCAGCGGCCCAGCAGCGCGCCGGAGAGGCTGGTGGCACACTGGCACCGGCAAACTGGGCGTCGGGCCCAGCAATGGAAAGTGCTAGGAGGCGCCGCTAGAGAGCAGGGCGGCAGCGGCGGCCGCGCCGCCCATTGAGCCGGAACGGCGCGGGATAAAAGGTAGACTCGCTCCGTAGGCTCGGATGCTATAAAGCGGCCGGCCCGTGGGGCCGGAGAGAGTGACGGCCCGAGTGCAGCGAATGACCTGAGTGTGCGACGAGGTGCCAAAGGCTATTTGACGTGCAATGTTGGAAATTGTGATTCTCCAGGAGGTTGATGTTTAGTGTTTATAAAAGAGACCTTTTCTGGAAAACGGCGATCTGGCTTGTACTTGATTCATGCGTTTGGGCTTGGAATAATAAACCTGCATTGTGGATAAGAACTGTTGTCTTCTTAATTGTTCTTAAATATACAACAACATCCACCCGCAATTACCAAATTATGTGATTGGAATTGATATGAGTCTAGAGGACCACTGCCGCCTTTGCCATCAACCCGACAAAATCCTCCAAAACAATGGGAAGGTGCTCTGATTTGGCTTAAACAGAATACCTGAGTCGGCACAAAGACGTTGCTGCAGTTGTCCACCAGGCCCTGGCTGCAAAGTCTCAGATGGTACAGAAAGAGGTTCCATAATCAAGTTTTAGTCGGATTCCGTGTTGGAGTCGAAACCGATCAAGCTCTTGTGAAATGTAGCAGTCACTACTGATCATAGGGTCGAAGTCAACACACCCGACATAATGTGGATTGATAAGGCTTCACGAAAAGGGATTATAGTCGTCATAGCTATCCCTTTAGACCGAAATATAGTTTTCTCTGTTACCGACAAGAAGCGAAAATATCTTGGGGCCAAAGGCATTACCTATTGAACTGAGCGACATGTGGCGATTAGTATCTATTGAAGTAGCCCCTGTGGTCATCTCTGCTAATGGACTGATTTCTGAAGAACTAATTTCAACGTCTGCAAGGCTTGACCTTAATAACTGACACATTCAATCAATGCAAAAGGCTGTTATCTTGAGTACTGCACACATCGCGAGGAAGTTTTTATTGCTATAACTTCTCTGCGATCACTGAGTCCTGACCACCCAAGTGTGCAAGCAAACCAGGAACCTTGGTTCTACAAAGGTCCCAGTGTCTGCTGCAGAACACCTCGCTGAGCGACAGACTTGAAAGAAATAGAAATAATAATAATAATAATAATAATAATAATAATAATAATAATAATAATAATAATGACGAAAAGATAAAAGGAAAAAAGAGCATGCATTACCAAAAGAAAAACAAATGTACGAAATAATATTAGAAATTTGGTGAAAATAATTCGAAAAGATGGTATTCTGCTAAAGAGGCGGTGAATGTGCAGGGTCGCGTGATTGTCTCGGAATTTGCGGTTTGGGGCCACGCGAATCCCAATTTACGCTGCCCCCTCGAGCTAGAGAAACGGACTTCTAAAAGCTGCAAACACACATTCATTGCTTTGCTGGCAATAGACCAATTATTCGGGTGGTGTTTAAACAGCGGCGTCTGCACATTCTCGATTCGCTGCGATTCAGTGCATGCCTCTGGTCGAAATAATTAAACATCCCGAAACGATATCAACGGCTCGATTGAAATGTTGCATGAAACCGGCCAAATTTCTGCGAATGCATTTCCCGGAGAAGTTGATACCGGAATATATAAATTACTGTTTGGTATTCTTTCAATAGAAAAAGTAATATACACATAATATATTAGATTTGGTTATATGTGCTCTGGAATTCAATATTTTAACTAACGTCATATTGATTTTCGGTTTTTGTAACTCAGTTGCAGGTTAATCCTTATTACAGCGAGAGTATGCATCCATTGACCGATAGATTTATTTGTATTCATTGTTGATTTTTAACTATCTTTTGTTCATGACCGTAATTTTATTTATTAATTTTTCTTATGTTGGAAGTCCCGAAAAAATTCCATGATTTGAATTATAGTCAATTCATTTTTTACGTTGCACGCCATGGTTATCCTTAAATTTAGATCTCAGCAATATTTTACACATTTTCAAATATTATTTGATTGTCGCAAACCCATGCAATTTCAGTACGCTGCCGGCCGGTTCTTAAGAGTGGTTTTTGTTTCTCTGGTTGCCATAAGTCACAGTACACTACTTCGATTTTTTTATTGAGAAGTTTTTCCGTAATTACATTCGTATAATTATTTGATACTAACGACTTTTCTTTTGCCTGACTGCCGGCTACGTTCACAACCGGCAGAAAAATATTCGCTCCGTCTTGACGATCGGCAAGAACAAATACCGCGCTGCCGAAAGAGTGCGCCATAGTCGCGACAACATTTTTCAGGCACTGACTTTCAGTTCGCAGTTGAACCTTGAACATGGTACATCTGCACAGTTTAGTTTCCGTAATCACGGAGTACTTGATACAGCTTACTAAAATGGTGGAGGGAGAGGATCTGAAAATTACGAGTAAATCAAGGTAAGAATTTTTATATTTGAATTACAAATTGCAATTGCACTACACTTTAATTGCTTTAATTAACTCTAAAGATCTTTAGTAAATGTTGACTATTGTATTAATTCTTATAATAACATACCCCTGTCAGATTGTTGGCAAAGAAATATAAAAGTTGCAGTAGATATAAACATAACCAGCTAAACATGGAAAAATAAAATGTGAGGCCTAGAAAGACGAAATAATAAAGTATATTTAGGCAATGTATAGAGGCACATTCACCTTTGCCTTTCTTTCCTTAGTGGTTTCGACTCGCGAAAATCCTATCGTATGTAGAGAGAAATAATATCCAGTTTGTTTGATTCGGTAACACTAAGTACACATTTTCTGAATATCATCAATGGCCCTTCTATCCCATTGTGCAAGCTACATTTTATACTAAATTACGGTAATTATATCTTTATAGTTTTTAACTGAATGCTGTAGTTTGGCAGAGATGAGTTGTCAATTTTATATGTGACCTTTGTATTTCATCCTCAAAATTAACTATTCTCGCATTCAATTTTAGATAAATATTATCAAGTTAAATTAAGTTAATGGAATTGTTTTCAATATTAAATGTATGTAATTAAGTATGCGTCAGGCGATATAAAAAACATTAGTCAACCAAACTGAAAACGCGTGAATATCTAGTGAATGCTATAGAGTAGAGACTGTAAATTACCAAATGTGGACCACCCTTATATCATTTAGGAGAGTTAAAACATTTTCACTCACAATCTAAATTATAAAGCAACTTATATTCCATAGTTATATTGTTTCCAATATTTTTAATTTTGGAAAAAAATGGATCATCTTTCATTTTTTAAGAGAATCCTACAGAGTTTTCATGGATCATGAATATATTAATAGTGTTACATGAATGTTAATGTTTAGAAAGAAATATTGATAAGTAAAAAAAATTTTAAAACTTGAATCTAAATTTCCTTTTAGTGGTCGCCTTTGAGCAATTTAGCGTCGCCAAGGCAGTTTCTCCGAGTCGGTAGGAAGAGAGAGGTGGCAGTGAGGAAAGGGGGCCGACGAAGTAATAGGGTCCCTTCGCACATGAGGTGGAGTCTCTCAGGTTCTGTATAATAGTTCATGAAGAGCATGGAAAGCCGCGTGAACTGTTCGTTCTCAAGGTTGGCGCAGTACGCACGCGGCTGGCGGTGTGTGTCCGGCAGGGGAGCGGAAAGACCACTGAACTGCAGCACAGTTGACCTTTTCATTTACAGTCGCGCCGCGAAGGGGAGGGGGTACGAACAGAAGCGGAGGGCAACGGTGGCGCCGGCAGAGTCGTTGGCGGTGAAGAAAGAGGTTGAGGGGATTATACGCACCTTCAATCGTGACTTCAGAGTAACAAAAACGATCAACGGTTCACTATTTATAAATCAGAAAAGTTTTCGAAGCCCCTTTTCTTTCTTACATTTGTTTATAAAAATAACTTTTATTTTCTATCTATATTTCACACATTAATTCCAAATTATCACTTGTTTAGGAATATTACATATTTAGAATAATGTTTTATGTAGCATACGAATAAATAATCTTCGAAACACGAAGTAAATTATGTAAAGGCGGTTTATGTCGGAGCTGAATACACATTTTCTCATAATAAATGGCCATGATAAAATACCGACAGTACTGTTTTAATTACGTAAACAACTCAGCAAATATACGTTGTTCCCCGTATCTTTACAGCAAATGATGGACCTAGAACCGTTTTGGTGTGGAACATCGCTGAGGACGACGCTTCAAAACATTCAGTAAAAATATCGCATCTGATTGCTCCACGTTTGGCTTAAGAATGACAAAACGTGACCGAAAACAGCATCGTTGGGAACATTGTAACTTCAGCGGGACGCACCGCCTCAGTTAAACCGCTCAGAAAAACGCTGACTGACCCCCCCCCCCCCCCAGCAACAAACCGCAGCCGTTTATTGTACGTGCGAAGGGGTCAATATTCTATTTTCCGTTGCTATGTTAAAATATGCTGTTAGGTATGGAAAGGAAAGTAGATGTTTACTTGCTGCTAGTCCTTACTTTATAAGAAGAGAAAGTATTGTAATCGTGCGTCGAATGAGGGCGGATTTTTGACAGAAAAACATTTTGATCTTCCCGCAACTACAATATTAAAGATAGATAATTTTACTAAATGAAATCTATTCTTTAAAGACGGAGTTTTCCCATTTTTGTATTTTTTGTAAAATTGTAAATTGAAATATTATGCAAAAAATGTGTTTACTGTAGTACTCTAGTCTCCATAACTGAATCCTATAAATAAAAATCTAGGTGTCACTTTTTGATGTTTGGGCATGAGGTTACCGCGGGTACTCTCTTGTATATCTGAAAGTCTTCTACACCGTTGTAAACGCCTCAGTAAGTCAACTACCATTTTCTACCAATAAAAATAATGGTTTCGCTGCGTCGAGTAAAAGTAATGTGCATGTCTACTTTTCTTCTAAAAGACGTTAAATAGACTATCGTGTACATTCTGGCTGGTGTACAGTCTGGTATGGTAATGGTTCAACTATACTCAGTCTTTTGGGAAATTATTACATAAATTAAATAATTTTTTTTCAAATAAATGATTTACTGATAATCCCAAGTAGTGACGTACCTGGGAAGCGGTACTTTCACGACAATAAAATTATGCAAGGGACAGGTGCCTTTTCGTGAATGGGTCTCTAGGAATTTGGCGCAACATGGGAAGAGAACTGTTATAAACTCTTATGCATCTAAACGTTTTAACAACCAAAGAATACACCTTACAAATAATATTTACAAACAGTAGTGCTGAGGTCTTGAAAACAAGCGCGCCGATCAACTCCAATGTACATACTACCTCGACCTTTAAAACGCCATCTGCTCCCTCTGGATGCGTCCGGGGCTGTCGTTGCAACGGCGGCGGTGGATTCGGCAAGCTTCGGTTCGCCCCTAAGCCCGTCGGGGATTCGCCCTCCCTCGGCGACCAGCTCCTCCGGCCCAACGTACCGGCTGATGATTTCGCCGGGGTCCGCCCCAGCCGGTGTGAACAATGTCTCGCAAATACGGGAACGAACGACGCGAGATTAACGTTCGTCGGCTATTCTAATCTTTCAGTGACCTTTCTCGGCTTCGCACAAATGTCTGTTCGGCACTGTCCACTATTATGTTGTTCCAG
>BOPP01000013.1:911466-928844 GCA_017312745.1 Gryllus bimaculatus
ATATATATATATATATATATATATATATATATATATATATACACGATGGAGAATTTACGAAAATGCATAGTACGCGAGAGATCCTACTGATTCCGGTGAATAGGCTACACTGATGCATCGTCTCCTTCAAAATTGTTATCGCAATGTTGTTTTCTTCCGCGCAATCTGCACTCCATTATGACACTTTTTCTTTACGTATTGGTTCGATATAAATTCATAAAAATAATTTTATGTGTACATTTAAAATACAAACGTACTCACAATTGTGTGTTAACTCTAAAATAAATCTTATATTTTTAATTGTGAATATTATTTATAAATTAGATACATGAGCAAACATAGTAACTTTTTTCTTTCTGTAAAATGAGCCGCGTCCATAATGAGATAACAAATATTTTAAACTCACAATACGTCTCTGGTATTATGTTCTTGTATACTTAAACCAAATACTTATATCGGTGTAGATGAAAAATATTATTGTAAGGATAATATTATTTCACTCATTTACTATGAGTAGAGTTCAAACATTCTAAACCTCTCGACCATTTAGAGATGCATGCAATTTTATCCCTTCGTTTCATTGTCGCCACCTGCCCTTCTTTTTGTACTCGTACAACCTGACAAAGAATGACTGATCCTTGTCCTTGATATTAATTATAAAAATGTTGTTGATATTATGATTTATTACCAACTGTACAATTTATCTCCTTTGTTAAAGAATTCTTCACAAATACCCATTATTAGTAACATATAAATTTAAAACACTTGTGATATTGTTTCGCCAAAACTGAGGCATATCACAGTGATTAAAAGACTCACGCCAAAAACCAGTGTCGTATACATCTCATGCTAGTCATGCCATTGTCTCTGGCTAGAAGGTCATAAGGTGCGAGTCCCGACGGTTTGCGGATTTTCAACAGTCCGGAGCTAGGTGTCAGTTGTCTGGGGAAGAATTCTAGCAGCGAAGTTCTAATTTTCGTGTTTTCTCCGTTCATTTCCTGGCGATTTTCGGAGCAGTACCGTAACAGCACCGAGCCATACACAGCACGGACTTTTCTTTCCTCTTCCCCTTCTCTCCTCTTACATAAACTCGCACACACATGTACATACATGTGCTGCACCCTCACACATATAAGGGGGACAAGTCGAAAGTTTGGAGCCTGTCCCCGGAAGGGTTGTGCTTCGCTGATAGAGCCACTGGAAGGGAAACCGTGTTGATATTACGTTTAGCCGGAGAACACATCTCCGCGCTCTAAAATCCAGTGATGACACTAATGATCAAGCAGTTAACAAGCACTTATGGCTAGAATGTCTATTCTTGCGCCCGGAAACACAGACTAATCTATGATCTATCTATCGTAGATGGTCAGTCATTTGATTGAAGAAATGTCTTAGAAAATAGTTTAGTAAATCAATTTCGTTCATGAAGTTCACAAGAGAGCCGAGATATTTTTAACGTAGAAATGAAAGGCTTCGTTCAGGTTAACGTCTTCCAAATGCCGAGTTTTGAGATACATGTCTATTCTGTGCTCTGATTTGCCGGCGTGTGTGTGCGTGCAGGGTGGTACGACCGCAAGATCATCGGCGAGTTCAGGGAGATTGTGGACGTGACGTTCGTTGGGGCCATGTGCCCCCCAGGCGGCGGCCGCAACCCCATCACCCCGCGCCTGCTGCGCCACTTCCACTACCTGGCCTTCATCGAGCTCGAGGACAACAGCAAGGTACCTCGCAACACACAACCTTATATATTTACAATAATAATGCAATAGTAATAATACATATGCATACGTGAAGAGAAAAACGTTTAACCCCTTTTTAAGGAAATTTTTGCGCACACAGGAGTGCGTGAGGTACATTATATATATAATTTAGCTTTTTCACACTCCTGTGTGCGCAAAAACTTTCTTAAAAAGGGGTTAAACGTTTATATATATATACACACACACGAGTCAAAAGGTATCTGACCCAGAAAAAAAATCCGGAAGTTTTTTTTCTCAACTGATCTATATGTTTTAGAGGGTGCTAAATTACAATTTGATGTTTGCCACCTCGAAAAAGGCAAGCTTCTGATATAAAATTGCAAAAAAAAACTAAAACTTTTTCTGTGTTTAGTTTTCTGCTTACTCCTGCAAAACTATGCGTTTTATCGAAACAATTGTTATTTAAAAACTTAAAGTATAAAAAAGTCCTAAAAATCTACACATTAACTTTAAATGTCTGAAGAAAGCAATAGGCACTAAAGCCGCTGAAAAAGGTTTACTTTTTGGACCTTTGGCCAAAGTCGGAGAGTACCTCTTTCCAGCCATCCCATCTTGCGGTAGCGCTCTATATTCACTTAGTCGTGTTTGAAAACACTTATCGTGAACAAATAATTTGAATTGTTAAATAATTAACACTCCGATACTCACGGAATTAATTGATAGGTTCATGTTTGTTCGCGCCGTATGATCCAAACTTTAGGTAACCAAAATAAGAGGAATATATTACAATTATTGCAATAATCATTCTGTATAATGCAATATATTCATCATACACTTGTACTTTCAATTTGTTTTGCCAATATGTGCCAAATTATGAGTAGAAGTGAAAATAACAGTATTGGAGAAAGTTTATGTATTAAACAAAAATATTGAACCAGATAATTTCATAGATACTTGAAAACGTCAGGAAACAAAAAATACTGTATCACGTGAGAATAAAACAAGGGTAAGAAATAAGCGGACAGAATCGATTATATCCAATTGCCAATATATGGTCTGTTTTTAAAAAAAGGGAATTTGTTTTTAACTAAGAATATTAGTTATTTCATTACTAATCAATCACTGACGTGGAAACAATAATTACACTTACGAATTAAATTTCAAATAATTATAATCCAAAGCGTGACCACGCATATTTACACATTAATCTATTAAATATTTTTTTGTTTTAATAACTGTATGCAGAGCATATATATGTTAAACCTTCGCATGGTTTAAGATAAACCTTCACTGTAATCTTGCCATGATTCATTCTCCATTGGGGCGACTCCTAGAAGTCAACGACCCGCCAGCTCCTTCCGACTGGAGGTTGGTCTCGGACAGCTCCCAAAGCAAGGCCGCAAATGACTAGCCTTTAGAAGTCCCAGCAGCGGCGCTCACTTGCTGCAGCGGTGCGCAGTCGACTCCGAACACACACACATGTCACGCCAAATTTATATGCGTACACATCGTCAATCTGTCTTCAATAGAGTGTTTTGACAATTCACAGAACCTTATTCTGACAACAATGGCAGAAACGTCTAACGAAACACATAACTAAATAATTTTATCCGATTAAATTAGAAATTGCGTATTGTAGTTCTGTTGGCATTGTGTAAACATACGTTCACATAAATTTTACTTAAGCCTCACTCACAGTTCTGGCAAGTTCTTGAGTAAATACCCCATTTTTAGCACATTACCGAGTAGCTAACATTTCGTGACACGAGGTTTCAGGTGGTGACAACTTTCAGATAATTAGGCTTTAATAAAAAATGTATACTTATGGTTAAGAAATAGAATAACGAAAGTGATAATACATGTATCTTAAGTATTTGATGCTTCAAATATTCCGATGTTTTCCGGCTTTTCGTTTTTTCCGGATTTCAGTTTTTTGTTCAGATACAGAAATATATTCAGTAGTTTAACATGCGAGTTCTTTTATACTTTTTTTGTGCTGTCTATGACCACACAAAGTAACTGTGAATAGAACAGCATTTTGTACATGAATTATTAAAAAATAAAGCTTTATCTGTTGTAATTGTACCACTCACGAAATTAATGTAATGCGATTTGTTGATGACATCGACAGAAACATCATTCCTAAATATTGCAGTTTTATTAAATTGTATATTCAAACGAGGAAAGCAATCACGCATGTCGCGTTTTGGAGGATGACATGCGGTCAGGAATGATGCATGTATCGATATCAGCTACCAACAGAAGTAGAGGACAGCATGAAGACCATGCCTTACAGTTCGAGAGTGCAAAGACTGAGAGGTCGTAGGTTTAATGCACCCTGGAAACTCACTTGGTGTGATAAATAGGTTTACACGTGTTTGTGAAACGTACTCGAACCAAATCCGTAGGTTGACGGTTCTGATCACTGTTTTTAGAGATTTCTTTATTAACGTCCACATCAATATCACAACAGTGCCCTATAACACAAGGCAACGACCGCGCGTGGTCTTTACTTTCTAACCCACTCTCCTTTCCATCCTTTGAACGGAGCGATAGGCCGATCTCCCATCCACGTTCTCATTGATTCAGAAAATCTCCGACAAGCATCGGCGATCCGAAAAGCTGTGGCAATATGTACATTTCTCCGACGCATATCATGTGTCACGTAATGAAAAAAGCGGTGCTACAAAACACATACTTTCTCGCATTAAGTCTAACCGCTATATTACACTACTAGATAAACCTGCAAAAGTGTTTTCAACCAGTAAAAATTTTTTCCGCTTAGAGATCTGAATTCAGATCTTTAGAGTAATCTTGCTGTCACTCATGCTATTATGTCACAGAAGCGTCTTGTAGATCGGGCTCGGGCAGACGCATAAAAACGTAAATTCTCACTTCATGTAAAAAAACTCAAAAATCAAAATATCCGGTTGATACTCGCAAAGCCTTAAGTTCATTCAGATCGACAACACCTGGCTGTAGTACTATAGTCTATCTTCACTGCCTACATCGACCGAAATGTCGAACTGCGACTTTGCAGAAGTTAAAGAGGAAGTGTCGTTGTATTGACGTATATTGAACGAACTAATTAGTATTATACGTATATAATTATACCTTTTCTTATGCCTGGGAAAACAACTTCTTTACTAATAATAATTGAATTCAGAAAATGATAGGAACGAGCCTTAATCACTGAATCTGATAAATTGAAATGTACACTCCCGTGCGAGAGATACTGTTTTCATCGAGGAACGAGCTTCAGATTTCATATAATAGTTTTGCTGAAAAAATAATCATCCCCACTCCTCTCGCAACTAGCATATTGAGGACTCAAGAAAACGTGTGCAGATAATGTACGTTCAATAACCAAACTCTGTACCGTGGAAAAGATCACCCGTGTACTAAAAAAGACGAAAAATGTCACATAAAGAACACGCCACCTCCTAGCAATTCTATTCTAAAGAATGCAAGGGGTGTGTGGAGGCGGGTAATGAGCTGGTGATTGCCAAATGTCTGGGCCAAATGCAAGAGCTTGTAGACAGGAAATGGGTAGGGTTCTTGGTGTCGTGCCCCTGGTCGCGAGCGAGAACTCGTAGTTTGGGCTTTCTCTTGTACATTTTTGTATTGCTTATATATGCAAACCAGCTCCTTCCGACGCTAAGCGTCAGGTATGGCTTTGGATTGTGCGATCCTAATATCACTTCAATCCCCTCCTCATTTTATCCACATATTACGGGCAATGTTATAATCTAGATAACTCACGAATTAGCCGGATAATGTCCATATTAACCAAAATGGTTTTTACCGAACAAATAGAACCATCTTCGAAACATACTTCGAATTTCACGCGGACGGGATGCACAATAATCAAGAGGTGGATAGGGTAGGTCAAGGAAGGTCTGTTGGCGAGTCCTAGTAATAATAATGTGATAAACCTGGATCAGACTGCTGTCAGAAGTCCCTACGTGATAGACGAAGCCCCTAGTGATAGACAACATGTACACGTTCATTGCGTGATTTCTATTACCATACTACTGCACCTTATGTATTCCAATTCTAAACTAAAGTAACTTAATGTAACCCTACAATATATTCGCCAGACGACAGTTTGCTAGGGAAATTTCGTTAAGACATTTTGCTAGCTAAATTTCTCTACATTTCGCTAGGAAAATTTCGCCGAGGTACGTAAAGCAATCTTGAGTCTGTGCAACACACAACTTCCAACGTATTTCAACGCTAAAATACTTCTCGCAAACACACAAGACACATCATTCTCAAGTCACTTTACATCAACCAACAGTCCATAAAGAATGTCAATATTAACCCGATGAAGTACGATATGATCCGTTCATCAACATTCGCATACCTTTATCCACACTGTTTGGCTAATGTGAGAATTAACAGGCTACTCCGAACATAAGTTATCATTTGCCACAACAGATACACTAAGATCACAATGATGTCATACAGGGTCGTATTAGTCCGAACTGGTGAAAAGGGTCAGTCTTGCCTTAAAACTCACATATTAAGACAAAATCTAAGCATATTAATCGCCAACTAGAGATTATTTTTTCTCCTGAATGTACTCCCTTTCCAGGGAAACGAAAAATTAAATTTGTGTGTTGAGTTGCGTTTTGCTAATACACGAATCCACGAAAAATGTATTTTTTTATTGTTTTTTTAGGAAAAATATCTAAAATGGAATATTTTTCTTCGCTTTGTATCCGTCGGGAGATCTGCAGTATTTTTATGAATATCCGAAAAACAAAATAAAAAGCATGCTCGTATTTCCATGAACCCATTTAAATTTTACGATGCACGTGGAGAATTGATAGAGCCGCGACGAGAAAAAAACACCACCGGCTGTTCGTCGCACGGGTGGTGACTGTGGGCGTTGCGTGCAATTTTGACCTCTGCGAACGAACCGACTCGGCGAACTACACGGGCGCGTAGCTGCCACGCTTTTCTGCAAAATGTGTCGTTGGAAGAGTCGGACTTCTTTCTCAATTACATGATAACCAATGGTACGTCCCAGTATTTACAATGCTGTCGGAGTTCACAACTCGAGTTTTCGAGTTTCTTGCGTTGAATACCACATTGAATAGAGACAGATTACCTGCCTTCCCGGATGTCTTCTACCCGGCGGAGTAGTGAAGCACGGTGTATTGTGTCCGCAAGCTGTCCTCCTGGGGGCGAAGAGGAAAGCTCAACCAGCTGATTGTGGCGGAGGCGGGAGGGCTCCGTCATTGGCTTCGCGACCTTTAAGTTGTCAAGATCCACGAGTTTAAATTCACTCGTTGAGCTCTATTGCACTAGGTGCAAAAGTTATCCCAGGCTGTAAAGTTGAGAAACAAATAAGAGGCTACAAAACACAATAAAATTAGAAAATAAAAAAATATATCAGAGAAATCTCTCGCGTCTCTGCGCCACCGTACTCTGAAACGAAGAGAGCCCAAAACCTGACTAAAATTAGAAAATTAAAAGTGCTCACCCAGAATTTTGAGTTGTATAATACAGAAACATCAGAATAAATGTTACAATTTTCTAATGTGTGTAAGTGTAGATGATAACCACTTTTTGCTAATAAATATTTGGTGAGAAATCCCATATCATGAAATTAAACATACCACATATATCATGCAACTCATCACGCACTAGCATTCGGTGGGTAACGTCCTGAAACAGACACAAGTACAAGTACTTGTACTTGTGCTCCCGTCGTAAATAAAAGTATGATCAGTTCCCTACCAGACGGGGGAGGGGATGTTACATGTCTAACTCCTTTAAATGAAATTTTCACCATATCTTTATTGGCAAAACGTGATCATTCACGGTCACACTACTTACTATAGAAGTTTGATAAGTATTTTGAAACGTCTATATTGCACAAAAATCATTAAAACACAGTACTACAGCACATTTCACCTAGTTTTGTCTCTCTGGCAGGTTTTTAAATTAACTTTGAATGAATAGCTGTAAAGCATAGATTTGTGTCGACGATATTTACTATACACAAATATGTTTTAAACATTTTTATAATTTTTTTATTAGCCAAAAAAGATTTTTCAAGAGAATTATTTTTAATAAGAAGAGATGTTATTACATTTTATCAGTGTGAATACTAACTTAAGCCACGTAACCACCAAAGTTGTGAATATCATGTAATATAATAATGTATTTTTTTTGTTTAATGTTTTTTGTTCCACCTAGTATTACATCAATCAATTTTCTTCAAAATTATAGGGAATTCACTTTTTGACATATTTTATAATAAGTTTAGTTTATTAGTGACCTCTAAAATGCTTTTAAATCACATTGTCTTTTAAATCCATTTTACTTTTTGAACAATTCGCCATTTCAACATTTTAAATTTACTCATCGAATTTTTATTGTATCTTCCTTCTTTCTACCCGTACTAGCTTCATTTTGAGTCGTTCCGCCATTTTGAAGCTGTCGTTTTTAATGTTGGCATTTCATTATGTTGAAAATCAGCAACATCGAGAACCTTCATATTTGCATATTTATCCGTATACACGTTTATTTTTATTTTATTCAGTTCTCCATCTGAAAGTCGCCATTTTCAATTTACAAAATGCTTGACACCACTAAAACTTCCTGACAGCAAAAACACTTCTGTACTAATTTCTATGGAAATTCATTGGCTCTCAAAGTACGGTCATGTCTTTGGCCGATTGGTGCCGCAGCGCACCCCTCCGCTGGCGAAGCTCCGTTCGTCGACACGAAGAGGGAAACAGCCTGTCACGCCTCCCTGCAGTGGCAGCCAGCGGTGCCGCGAAGTCGCGAACCATGTGACGCCGTTATGCGCCTTGACACATGATGCAAACGGTGGAGGGAGATCTCATACTTGCAACATTCATATATCATTCACTGTACGATTAGGTTTACTTTATTTTTGCAGGACATCCACTTCAGTACTACGTTACTTCATTGCATTCGTCACATGAAGTACTATGTTACTTCATTGCATACTAAGAATTTACTGTGTAAGGAGAGATTACCTAAATGCTGCAGCGAAAAGAGGCAAATTTTTGTCATTAAGCTCATTCCGTGCTTGTTCCTGACATCGAAATATGGGATAAATCTTGTTTTTCTGTGCAGTAAATTACTTCCTCTAAAACGGTTCATAGTCAGAATCCACGTTTTGTGGTTCTTTGATTTCAAAAAACTTTGTCTAACCGTCCGTTCGTTCTTCGTTCCGAGATCAGGGCTAGCTCAATTTTTACTCAGTTGCAATAAAGTATGCGTAAAAAATGGAGCAGATCTGAATTTTGTTTTTAAACAACTGTAATATTGAAGACAATAATGTTTTTCCTTAAATGAAATCTCCTCTTGAAAGATATCTTTAAATAAGGTCATGTACAATTTTTGCAAAATTATCAGTAGTTTTTGCGTTAAATAAGGTAATTTTAAAAACAAACTTTTCTTAAAAACGGCTCCAATTTTTTTCATTTTTTTAATGGAGAAAAGTTTGCTTTTAAAATGGCACAGGTCCCGTTTTCCGTAAATTCTTTTTACTTTAGAAAAGTTAAGAAGTTGGTGGATTGAACTTTTGTTTATAAGATAATTCTAGAGTCCTGCTGCTCTGATTGATAGTTTCTTTGATGAGTACTCGAAGAATTTCCGAACAGTATCTTAACAAACGGACAACTTATTGCGCGTTATTTTTCCTTTGCTCTCCTTTCCTCTCATCTCCCCTTATAAACATACTTATATTCATGTGGACCACACTACCTTACAAGGGGGTTTGGAGCTTGACCCTGCTGAGGTGGTACCTGTCTGGAGGAGATTCTTGGAGAGAAGAAAAACGCAAGCCGTCTTAGGGCGGCGGTGATGTTCCAGACACCTTTCTGGAATTAAAATACACTACACTTATGGTACTAATTGCCTAAATAGTTGGCGCGATCGGAATTCACACCCGCCCCTACGGGGCCAATGTACTGGACACGTGCCTTGGGTGTAAACGTTGAGTTCATAAACTGCTTCTCCTACTGCACTACTATAAAGCAAGGAAGAGGATTGGGTTTGGGCAGAAACGCTCTCCAATAGCATCTATGCTCACCAGCGTATCTGGGCTAGTGGCGCCCATCTCTTTGTGTCAAGAGCTCCGCCCTGCAGAGTCGTCACGTGCCGTCATGATCTGTGTGGACATTCACAGCGCCACGAGCATCGTAATGAGTTTGGTAATGAGAGTTCCGCACAGCTAGTTTCGATACCTCGTCATGCAATAAGTATTTACATTTTTAGCGAATATATTTAATTATTCCGGAATTCACAAACCATGGTTATCGCCTTCGTCGACCATTTTTGTTTTTCGGTGGCCTCCGTCGCCCGGAATAGATACAGGTGAGAGAAAGAGAACTACTCGTGCGCACAAAGGATAAGAAAACTTCACACGTGAGCGTGAGTGTTGAGGATACCTCGAAAATACGCTTGACTCTATTGTGGAGAGAATTTGGTTTTTCCAATTTTGAAATGTATGGCTGAGGGAATCTGGGGAATTTCGGGTTAGAAGCGAGAGGATAGGAGGGAGAAACAGTCGGAAAACGAGGTACTGCCGAGTTCGTGATGTAACTGGAATGTTACTATTAATTCATGAATAGGGCTCGAGGATACATGCTTATAAGTTCCCATTGTTAGTCCCAAAAAATGAAAAACGTAACTATGCACGAGATATGCGGAGAACATTCATTGATGTTTTCTAGTGATACCCATGTCGATTTTAATTTATCTATGTATTGAAAAAGTATAATGATGTTTAGGAAGACTATTCCGCACCTGCGCATCTAATCGCCCTGCGGAATTATTAGGACGAAATCCTTTCTAAGACGCCTATATTTAGCGGATACGAGAACGTCTGGGTTCAATTATCACTGCACCCTGCTGCCCCTGCCGTCTTCACCCTTTCATCTCTCCCCTGTCCCGGTCGGCCTCGACTGAACGAGAATGTCGCGACGCCACAGCGCTCTTTCGTCGCCACATTCTCCTCCTGCAAGGGAGCGATTGAGGTGATCCAGAACTCATCCTTTTATCGTCCCTTCCACAATGCCCTTGCTCGTATCCCTCTACCTTCGTCCTTGGAGCTCTCTAGAAATAGTCTAAAGTCTTTTAATAATTAAACTCTCTGCACATGGCCCGTACGCATGCCAATGCCCTAGCATAAAATCGCTCAATTTTCAGCTGAGATCGAACTCAGTTTCCCTCAAGAGTCGTGACACAATTGTAGGCCCTCGTGTAATCGTGTTTTTTGGCTTGAGTTAATATACTCGTTATATAGTAATGATTTTTTGGTGCCTGACACCTTCTTTGTCAAGAGTTGCGGTAAGAAACTATCTGGCTACTTGATCACATTATCAAAAATTTTATTTCCTTTTCGCAGCTTAACGCTTATTGTTGCCTACGTGAGCGCGCTTCAGTCATCCGCGCTAAGACAAGATCGCGCGAAACGCTGGTTTGCCGAGGGGCCTGCTGCTCTGATTAGTAGTTTCTTCGATCAATATTCTTTCAAGTAATTTCTTACGTTTCTTTTCCTTATTTGTCTCCTTCATTCTTTGATTATAGATCAAAACTTGTCTTCGTCTGACCTCCCACCCATCAAATACTAGTAAGACTTTTGAAATCTTTGACCAAGCCTTGGGAATAGTATGGCTCCAACGATAGAGGTGAGGGTAGATTGAAGAATTGAAAAATCACATAAGTCGTACTCTATTGCTTCCTCATTCTCCTGGAATTGATCACTGGTAGTACCGAAAACGACCTGTCAGAGCAGTCAACCGTTGGAATTAACATTCATTGATTACCTAGTAATTCAATCATACTTGACTGCTGTGAACAAATTTTTCTTTTTCGCAAATCGAAGTCAACGTAGCAGCTTCTGTTGCGAACATGGCACTAGTCACGGTCGGATGCGATGGAGCATTGGCTAGATGGAGTGTCGAATGATTGTTTAGTGTTTTCGTGTCCCTAGTAAGGGCATTGGTCCCGTAAGTGTATTGCATGTGTTTTCGCGTGAAATGATGATCTTCCTCTGCTTGGATGATGAGATCAGGCGCCGACATACACGTCGGGTAGCGTTTTTTACAAACATGTATTCTCCACCAACGAAGCATCGCCCCAGCCGAGACAAGCTCTAAGCTCCCAACTGGTCTCCCGTCATATGTTGTAATGTAGTGCACGTAAGTGGGCGTGTAAGTAAACAGTGGGTATATGACAGGGAAGGGAAAGATCGCACCGAGTTTGGGGCTCGTTTGTTACGAAACCTCTCCAGAAAACAGCTGCTGTTGATCTGAGAAACAACGGAAAACTGTTGATTAGAGGAGCCTGCCTCTAGAATTCTTCTGCGAACAGCAACTGAAATTCTAACACCACTGATCCCCGAAACCTAATACCTCCCGATTAGAGACACTTCTTTAATATCAAGTAAAGGGACGTCAAAGTGCGCAGAGAAAAATACTGCAGTTTCGTATCACGAGTAATGCATGGGTATCATCGACCATCATTTCCCTTTAAAATCGATAATCTGTGATCACCTGCAGAGCAAAGTGGAGGCCAACGCTTCCCCCATGCACGGTCAGAAATGAATACGACCTTGATTAACACAGAACTCGTATACAATTGTATTATACTTCACTTACACTATACTTCCGATATGTTGCACAGAAAAGTGACTTTCAGTTACCATGCGATGTAGATGAGGAGCAGACAGGGCTCTTATTCCTACGCCGCACGGCGCTCGCTCGGCGATGGTTTTTGCTCGTCTCCCTCTCCTCTTCCCACTTCCGCGGCCGCCGCCGCCAGTTCGATTCCGCTGAGGCGACCGAGGAGAGCTCCTTGCTTCGCGAAGGAGAGCCCCACAGCGACCACTCTTCCCCCTCCACACTTCGACACCCGCACCCGGAAGTCCTGTCGCCTCGCCCAGTCCACTCCCGGGTCACAGCAGAAGTAGTAGGGAAACTCCAGCCGGTTCTGCATGGCAGCTCCTTTGCTGGATGACGACTAACCTCTGGACCCTCAAGTATACCTGACACGATGGTTCAAAGTATTAATAATGTAATACTAATTGGATCCGGGTGCATATTCCTCACTTTTAAAATAATTGTTTTCAAAGTAGAAATAGTTTCTTACTAAAAATCTCAACTTCCAAAGTTTATAACCGTTCACGCTGTCGTGTGAAGGATTTCATCACCCCAAAGGCACAAATGTAATACAACGCCCAAACATTTTGAGCATTGTCTTGAGCTTGTACACCACATCTTAAGAAACATAATGTACAACGTAACCCGGCAGACGTTCTGCTCTATCTTCCTCTTCCTCTCTCTCTCTCTCTCTCTCTTGGTCTCTCTCACTGTCTGCCTCTCTTTTTCTCTCTCTTTCATTATCTCAGTCTGTCTGACTCTGAATGCGCCTCTCCCGGTCCCTCTCATTCACGTTTAGTTACAGATTCCACAACGTTCTCTGAGCGTGGGAACGAGCAACGCCTTTACAGCAAAATGAGAGTTTGTGCATGTCATAGCAGTCACGCACTGTCGATCTTCTGCGCATGGCAGATGCAGATTGCAGAAGATGCATGGTGCGAAACTACGCGTGCGCAGAAGATCAATAGTGCTTTAACGTCCAGTGTGCCACAAACTCCCCAATGTAATAGAATGTTCAAGAAGATCTCATCCTGTAAATTGCGATGTGCGATGTTCGTTTGAGACCTTTAGCCTCAAAGGGTTAGTTTTTAATGCCCTAGAACTCTGTCGTTAAATTACTCCTATACGAGGCTGCCGAGTGTTGCGAGTGGAAAGTAGTGGAGTAGCCAGTACGAGGCGGAATAGTGGCCGCGAAAGCAAGAACTACGAGCTGTTGCGAGGCATCAGTAGAACTGTGCAGTTAGCTAAACAACTAAGACGTATTCTAAAGAATGCCAGAAAACCGATACGCCGTTAGCAAACACGCGTAATGACTTTGAAATACGCGTAGGCATGCCGCATAGGAGGAGCGCCGAAGAAGAAGAAGAGGCGAGGATTCTGGTTCCGGGCGTGGCCAAGAGGCAAAACGAAAGAAGATTGAGCGTGGATCTGGTGGCAAGAGAGAGAAGACGGCGTTTCGAGAGACATTGCGGACGGTTGGTCTGCGAGGGAGCGAGGCAACGGCGCGGCTAAAATTGGGACAAGGTCACACGACGGCGACGCCGAATGGTTTGCAAGCTGCGCATTGTGCGCCCGACGAACTTAACAACAATTTTATAACGGGATTGAGAGCCAATAAAGACTTGACTGTAGAGCAAACGATTTCAATACTCAAAGGATGAGTACAGCAATTTGTTTTCGTGTAACATACTTGTCGGCGATTTGATATTTGATTTTTCTGTTTTCTTTGTTCAATGCTATATGTGTCATATTCTGGAGAATATAAGCACTGTTCACCTGATTCTGTGTCTGGATGTAAATCTTTCACCTACCTCAAAACATCCTGTCTCCTTGAGATTTCAAAGCACGATTAGAGCATTCGATTTGACGCCGGCAACTACGGTAGCTAGCGTTAGAAAATATATACATATATACTATAAAATGACTACAGACCACGAGCCCTGAGTCTCCACGAAGCGTCATTCTCGAGTATTGCAAGGTTGTAAGGTTTTGTTTTGTAACGGGAAGTGTGTCGCGGTTACAAAATTCTATAGTTTTGTTCCTATATCTATGTGGTGCATCATTGGTTGTAGTACTTCCTACCTGGTGGTAGCACACTCATAGTTTTGTTCCAATGGTTGTTGTCGTTGAAAACTGTGTAACGTTTCCTTTTGTTTTTCCTTTTTAAGAGAATGTGCACACCCGTAGCATGTTATGGGAATTCTATTACACATTTGGCACACTTTTTCTCTTGAGACTCTTGTTCCCTTCCTTCATAAGAAAATAATGCGATATAAAAAAGAGGCAGTCTTCACAAGAGATGAAAGTTTGCGTTTGGTGACGAAAATGTTATTTCACTTCAGATGTAAGAAAAAACTCACTAAATTTACACATTTACGTGGCATTTTGATTTAACAAATTATACCCTTCAAAACCACACCAAAACCGGCAGTCATGCATCAATAATTACATAAACAATATGAAATTTTCAATCACTACATCAATATTGTGTTAACCTACGTAGATGACAACTATCAAAACCAAAATTTCTTCGAGAGAGTGAAAATGTAAACTGTAAAAACTGGCTTGTCTCTGTTTCTCCGAAACAAGAGTTAACTGGTTATTTTTGTGATAATGATTGAAATCAGAAAGTTGAAATACGTAAAAATTACGTATTTCTCAACCCGAAACATTTTCATTGCAGTACAGTGTTAATATTGAGGTAATTGTTTAAGTTGAAAACGTTTTAACCGTTTGTTGCACGGAGCTCAGTTTTTGAGACTTTCCAATAAGTGGGCTTCAGAGGCCTTCTGTGAATAATACACTGGTATGGAGTCGCAATGAGCGAATTTTTTTATTATTAAATAAACTTGTATTTTAAACACTTAACACAAAATAAGAAGTTTTAAAAATTTAATTTGCAATTATAGCTCAGAATATTGTGTTTTGAATTTTCATGGCAAACACTGTTTTTGTACATAAAGAGTTGTGATTTTGTTTTCTTGTTTTTTTATAGGAGCATAAGTACTACGTATAACGAAAAATTCGACGTTAGTAGAAAAATAATTTATAATAATTTTACCATGATATTCACAGTTGTAAATATTCGTCTTACCACATACTTTTCTTTGGAGATGCTCTTTCCAGAATTTCCGATTGTATTCCTGTGTATCCTGAAGGCACGAAGATCATTTAGAGCATGTTAACACGACATAATTATTTTGTCAAGTGCTTCAAATTACTCACTTTCTTATTAGCAATATGCTGGCAGACTTGAGGGAATTTATGTGAAGATAATGTATGGATACAAAGAACAATATCAGTAATGTAAAAATACAAAATAAACTTCATTGAACATGAACGAGTTTTCCTTTGCGATGTGTAGTCATCGACCAATTGATCAATGCGGTAAATTGCAACCTTTGGTTTGCTGTATGCAAAATAATAAATTTTAAAGTTTTTGTCATATTTTTGGTCCAGATCCATTGTGCTAGGAAGATAAATAATTTTGTTATATTTGGGCTTGAACGATACAATAATTATAACATTTCCATGGCTTTCACAAATACTATAAAATGATTCTCTACTATTATAATCTAGTGGCCGAGAAAGTATTTGTCACTTGTTAGCTCACAATCTACCAAGAAATGTTACTTTCTTCTTCCCGAGAAATTCGACCATATTTACGGACGGCAAAAATCAGTTATGCTATAACTTCCACTGAATAATGGCTGCAACAAATTCTTAATTATTGATTCATTGACGATTAAGGTCTGAGACAGTGAGGGAAAGTAAGGTGGCTATGGTGACAGTTCTTGTAGGAAGACACGACTCCGAACGTCTAAAAAACGTTTTAGTTTTTTTTTTAATTATGACAAAAAATTTACAATCTATTTTTTTTACAAAATAAGTAAATCTGATGTTGTAGAATTGTTATGACAATGATTTCCAGTGAAGGATACTATAACAAAACACAAGTATTATTTTCGGTTGGCTGCAAGTGGGATAGTTTATTAGCTGAGGGTAATGTTTCAGTTATTATAACTAGTCCCTGATCATTCAATTTTGTTTTAGACAACAGCATTCTACTCGTAGAAGAATCTACATCGAAGAACTACATGAGGAATTGCTTCCAAAGAAAAGAAATACTGTTCAGCCGCCTTTCTAGACTTGGCCAAGAGTTTGACAAGTCTGCACGATGGACTACTAGTATTTACACTCAAGAATTTACTACCATATCCTTCTTGAACATTATCAGATCTTTTCTATCCCACCGCACCTTCCAATCAAATATCAAAATGGAATTATCTGAATTCATCCAATTCAAGTCGGAGTACCACAAGGTAGTGTACTCGGTACCAGTATACTCTATACAATGGACCATAGCTTTGCATATCGGGATTACTACGACCCTAATGTCGATCAAGACATTTACAATAACATCTCACAATGATTGGGCCAAAAAGTGGAAATAAAAATCAACGAAAATAAGTTTGTCCATATAACCTTTACCCTGAGAAAAAAGAAATGCCCCACTGTCCACATCAACAACAATCCAATAGTACAGAAGAAAGTGTAAAATACTTGGAATGCATCTAGACAAACGCGCTAACGTGAAGCATCACATCTTAGCAAAAAAGCACCTACAACTTTCAAAATAAGAAAACTATACTGGATACTAGGATACCTCAAACTATCACTGGAAAACAAACTGTTGATTTATAAAGCTATATAATCCCAATATGGACCTACGGCATCACAGATCTGGGGCAGCAGAAGCAGAGTAATCTCTCGATCATCCAAGATTTCAGTCAAGACCCTTAGAATGATCGCGGCAGCCACAATTGTTCATCAAAATGCAGCACTGCACAAGGACTTAAAATGCCCACTGTCTTGGAAAGAATAGAATTTATCAGCTCACAACTATCTCCAGCACCTTGAAATCATCCAAAACCTAGCCTCAACATAACACTAGACCAATAGTGCAAGATATCATCGACTACCAGACCTCACCTCAACTCCCTATAACCGCATATCTCAACAATAA
>BOPP01000013.1:928869-955500 GCA_017312745.1 Gryllus bimaculatus
ACATTCGAAAATAAATCTCTAGCAAACGGACAAAATTAAAATAAACGCCGAAACCCCAAACACCTACAGGAAATAATAAAAACATTTAATCAGCCAACATCACGTACTTCATACATACGAATTAAACAAGAACGTGCGTATAGATTATCTTCACAATACATCATACGGTTTAGATGTAAAAGATATCAAGCTGCGCTTCTGGAAAAGCGACCACAAAGCCAGAAACATTAATGTCCGCCATAGACTAACTAAATCACCCTCTGCCTCTATTTTTTGTAGACCTGACCCCCAAACCTAACAATAAAGAATGTGTTGAAAATAAACCAACTGTTAAATGTGTTGTTTGCTTTCAAACCATCTACGCCTGAAACGCGAGATAGTACAATGCAAAAAACTGTCAGAGAACGAAACATACCAGGTCTACTGTGCATCCCGTATATTTTTTTAAATGTGGAAAAGAAAACATACACAAATAAGGTTTAAAAGAAAAAGAAGTTAACGACTGTGCTCGTGGAAGGAAATCAATCCCGCCAATTACAAAGGTTGCGAGTTATACCAAAAATACTAAAAAGAAAAGCGTTACAACAACTCAAGTAAAACACAAATGTTTCCAACAAAGATGCATGCAACACAAAAATAGCAGCATTAAAAAATACCTATTATCACGGAAAAACTAAAGAAGTCACCATGTAGAATGCAGGAACATGGGCCATTTACGCGATCAAAAAAAAAAAAAAATACCTTTTAGAAAGACATCAACACAACGACATAGCCATCCATTATTAAAATTATACAGCACTCCTTGAAGGGTTTTGAAAACATACTAATGCAGGAAAGTCAACAAATAAACTTTCTCATTAACCTCATACCGTCCACTTGTCTCCAAACTATTTAATGCCTCTGGAATTCCTGCATTACTCTAACGCAAAATCATCGCCAAGAATCGAAATATTTCGAAACAAAACGATAATAAAATGGAAAACAAAATAGACATTGCTGACTGATCTCTGATTCTCACTTCACAGAAAGAGCTACTTTAAACTGAAGAAACACTTTATACGATACTAAACACCCTATGCAATGCTCATGGTGACACAGCAATATTAATAAAAATACTATTAAACACAAAAACAAGAAAGCGTACAGACAGAATCAAGCAACGACTGTAACAAATTATGGACCGGATGGACCAATTAACCATCAGTGCCATTTACTCCCTCCAAGATTCAAAAAGACAAACAACAATTTGAAACCTATTTTAAGTCTCTAGAATAGTACATGTGGAGAACTAATGCAACACAACGCAATGGGATCCAGCTCTTCACCCCAGAGGGAGAAACTGTGAAAGCAGTTACCTCACCTCAACTAGAAACCATTTCTACAGGAGAACCTAACCTAACTGCCTACCGACCCAAACCAAAACTCCAGATGAATTATATATTCATAACACAAAGAAAGAAATCCCATCCACTAACTGTATTCATAGAATCTTCCCACGAACGTGTCCTCAGACCACACATCCCCAATAATTATCACATCCGGCAACAAAAATTTATTCTACAATCCTCTCCCGCCTCACTAACGAAAGAAAACAAACTGGAACTTGTATAGAAAAAACAATAATCTACGAAAACAAACATCAGATTACCACTAAAATCAGCTACCCATAGACGAAGCGACTAGTATATAATACAAATATTCAAGGAAGCAGCTTACCGCTACACCGCAACTTCACTACACCCAAGTACGTTGAAATATCCAAAAAGTTTTTTTAACAAAATAGCCGAAAAAGAAGGACTAAAAGATCTGCCATACTTCAAAATATCCCTGAAGACCGTACCCCAACTTACAACCAAGCACTAGCAAACTAAAATCCTCCTAAAGGAAATTCAACAACAACAATTTTCAAAGATTCATAACCAACCTACCCAACAGAAATAGCAATTACTCCATATTTAAAACCAACAGGAAGCCTAAAAAAACCGGGACCAAAATTTTTTTTTTTTCCAAATCCTCAGTCATGACGAAAACAAGGTTCAAAAACCCACAAGAGAAACTCTACCTTTGCCAAATTCTTGTCTAATGTATTTCAGACTTCATTCCCATTATAAATACAACCAAAAGCAACAAATCAGATTTTCTACTCCCCAAAACCAAATGACTCGTCCAATTCCCGCCACTTCACTCCCAGAGAAAAACCAAAACCATTAACGTCTTATCAAACAAAAAGCTTCTGGCTATGACTAATCACAACAACTCTTCTCAAAGAACTACCACGAAAAAGCAGAAGCATTATTTACTGCATTATTTCAAGCAGGATTATTAAGAAACAGGCACACACCGACCAAGCGGAAAGTAGCCCCAAATTCAAGTTTTTCTCCACCTGGGAACCTCCACATGAACCCTTCCTCCTACCGCTCCCATCAGTTATACTTCTATTCTATCCAAAGTATTGCGAACTTCTTCATCAAGAATGTCCACTCCTCAATAGCAACCAATAACCTAGTCCTCATCATCAATTTTGTTTTAGACAACAGCATTCTACCGTAGAAGAATCTACATCGAAGAACTACATGAGGAATTGCTTCCAAGAAAAAAATACTGTTCAGCCGCCTTTCTAGACAGCCAAGACGTTTGAAAAGTCTGCACGATGGACTCTTATTAAACCTCAAGAATTTAACCAATCTCTTCTTGAACATTATCAGATCTTTTCTATCCCACCGCACCTTCCAAATCAAATATCAAAAATGAATTATCTGAATTTCATCCAATTCAAGGTCCGGAGTACCACAAGTAGTGTACTCCGCCCTATACCAGTTCTATCACTATACCATGGAACCCATGACTTGCAATGATACGGCCATTAGCTCGGATGACGACCCTAATATGCTATCAAAGACATTTACAAAACATCTCACAATGATTGGGCCAAAAATGGAAAATAAAAATCAACGAAAAATAAGTTTGTCCATATAACCTTTACCCTGAGAAAAAAGAAATGCCCCACTGTCCACATCAACAACAATCCAATAGTACAGAAGAAAGTGTAAAATAACTTGGAATAACATCTAGACAAACGCGTAACATGAAGCATCACATCTTAGCAAAAAAAAGCACCTACAACTTTCAAATAAGAAAACTATACTGGATACTAGGATACCACTCAAAACTATCACTGGAAAACAAACTTTTGATATATAAAGCTAATAATCCCAATATGGACCTACGGCATCCAAGATCTGGGCAGCAAGCAAAAAGTAATCTCTCATCATCCAGAAGATTTCAGTCCAAGACCCAAGAATGATCGCGCAGCACCATGTTCTCACAAATGCAGCACTGCACAAGGACTTAAAATGCCCACTGTCTTGGAAAGAATAGAATTTATCAGCTCCAAACCTATCTCCAGCACCTTGAAAACATCCCAAACACTACCCTCAAACATCCTAGACAATAGTGCAGATATCCATCGACAACCAGAACTTCACCCCTACAACTCCCATATAGAGTCTCAACAAATAACTGAAACATTACCCTCAGCTAATAAAACTATCCCACTTGCAAGCCAACCGAAAATAATACTTGTGTTTTGTATAAGTACATACCTTCACTGGAAATCATTGTCATAACAATCACAACATCAGATTTACTTATTTTGTAAAAAAATAGATTGTAAATTTTTTGTCATAATTAAAATAAAACTTTTAACGTGGTCTTCTACAAATCACCAACTCACCTTACTTTCCCTCACTGTCTCAGACCTTAATCGTCAATGAATCAATAATTAAGAATTTGTGTTGCAGCATTATTCAGTGGAAGCTATATACATAACTGATTTTTTGCGTCGTCCGTAAATATGGTCTCAATTTTCAGCGTGGAAGAAGAAATAACATTTCTTGGTAGATTGTGAGCGCTAACAAGTGACCATACTATTCTCGGCCACTAGATTATAAGTAAGGATAAACATTTTATATTATTGTGAAAGCCATGAGAAATGTTATATATTATTGTATCGTTCAAGCCTCAAATATAACAAATATTATACTTCCTGCAACAATGATCTGGACCAAAAATATGACAAAAACTTTAAAATTTATTTTTGCATACAGCAAACACAAAAGTTGCAATTTACCGCATTGCATCAATTGGTCGATGACTAACACATCGACAAGGAAGAACTCTGTTCTGTCAATTGAAGTTTATTTTGTATTTTACATTACTGATATTGTTTCTTTGTATCCATACATTATCTTCACATAAATTCCCCTCAAGTCTCCAGCATATGCTAATAAGAAAGTGCAGTAATTATGAAGCCACTTGACAAAATAATTATGTCGTGTAAACATGCTCTAAATATCTTCATGCCCGCGTTCAAGAACAACACAGGCAATATCCCAACCCTAAGCAGCGCCCCGGAACGATGAGCATCTCCCCGAAAACACACAAATTGCATTCATGGTAAGAACCAAACTACTTTGACCTACCTGGCGAGTCCACACAGTATCGATTTGGTAAAATTACTTATGAGTCATGTAGAAATTATTCTCATTCCTGCTATAAACCCATCCACATACCAGTATCTCGCTCAGCCTATAGCCCTCCCTCCAGTACGGTGTATGCGTCCCGACCTAACAGAAAAAAACCAAAGAAAGGCCCCAAAATCTCCAACGCTTCGATTGCTAGCCCAAACGATGGCACGCCCCTTAGCTCTGCGACTGAGAATATCAGCGACACCGATATTCCTGAGCTATAGACTTCGCAAACGTCTAAAGTTTTAAAACTTCTTATATGGGTGCAAGATGTTTAAAATACAAGTGCATGTTTTGCATATAAATCGTACCAGAGAAAGCAGAAATATCCGCATTATTGAACTCATTGCGAACCCGGCCATCAGTGTACTGATCCAACATCAACCTGCCTCCCTGTATATGCCCCCTCTCTTGGAAGAGTCCTCCCGAAGAAGAGCAGACTCTTGCGTACCCTTATGCCTCCGCTCGGCCGCACTTCAGCAAATCCCTAGCTTAAGCGCTCAACGCTCTGGGCCGCGATACTTATTAACTCCACACTTACCAGCCTGCTATCATCCTTCAGACACTTGCGATGACTGCCCAATGAAAATATTTCGGGATTCGCGAAAGACTGACTGTAAATTAGTTTACGGTGAATCTCTCCAACTCTTGCTGTATATTATACCAAAGCCATGTCACTCAACAGATATAGACTAACTCATACGCTTACTGAACTCATTGAGTTGCCGAATTGAGTACTGTATAAACTAAGAACAAGTCTAAATCCCATGTATTTACCTGAATTATTTCTGATTCCACTTATCTCCCCAAGATACTTCTAAAAATTGTATATAGTTTTTGAGTTTGACGGTAAACTGCTGCAGAATACCCCATTATGAGTCAAGACTTTTTTCAAACACCCGAAAAATAAGTATTAAAGTGTACGACTTTCTCTCAACTATAGCGAACGATAGTGCCTATATATGTAAATAATATTCTTACTATATGATTAGTTTCCAGTGATAGTAATTAGATGAGGCATGACTGCCTGGTGACTCTGAACTCTAGATTACATGCACATTTGTTATTACGTAATGGTCTTCATGGTCAATATGGTGGAAATTAAAATTCTATGTGAAATTAAAATCCGTTTAATTACTTTCTTAATTGAGTCTTAAAGCGTGGTTGAGTAAATCGTTGTCTACTCTCTTCAAGATAGTGACCAATGATAGAGTTGGTAATAATATTAGTAGGTTATTTCTTCTATACTAGAAGATGAAATAACATTTTCCGTTCAGATCATACATATACGAGACAATCACTACATTCCACATCTCTTTATTAACATGTTTGTAACATAGCACTCGCGTTTATTCACTTATATTATTTCGCCCTATATCCTTCCTATCTTACACTTAACAGATTATGACACAAGAGCCCGTAATCTAAAAGAAAAAGTAGATAAACCCTAATTCTCTAGTATAGAAGTAAGTTAATTAACCCTTCAACGAAGTACTTTAAGTGCCAAATACAAACCCAAGCGTTAAAGATTGGTTTTCAATTCACCCCCCCCAAAAAAAACCGTGAAAGTTTGTCTGCATTTACATGGGCAATGTTGTCATTTTTCCCGACGCATAATCTATTCGAGCCGCAACGCGATATGCAACGCTACTCTAATCTATTACTACACAATGCGAATAAACAAAAAGAAACGTTACACAAAGTTTTCGAATAACGACGTACGCCGTACTTACACGACTATAGTGAACATAAACGACTCTTTTGCGAGGTGTGCGAGCGCGACGCGAGGTGAGGATATCTCGAGACGTTATCCAGAGCCCACCAGTGACAAAGTCTTCAACTAACGCAGCCAAATTGGTATACTGAGATACACAAAGACACATCAGCTAGCTGGAGCGATCCTGGTGAAGCCGCGCGACACCACGCCCGCCTCGCTCCCCCGTGACCAGAAACCAGAAACGCCGCGGGCGGGCCGCGATGACAAACCTGGAGCGCGCCGCGCGCGCGAAGCTCCCCGTAGAATACAACAGAGAATGACCCCGCTGAATCTGAAACGCCGGAGCCAGTGCGGCCGGTCGTTCCGCACCGCCGCTAGTGCGATCTTATCTAAGCGCCACGACCACTTGGAGAATAATAACCTCGCAGCCCCTATCCCGCCGATACTGCAACTCACGCTCCTAGAATATATTAAATTAACACCAGCTTACCACGGCCTCCGCGTCAGAGACGAATGAGTTTCGAAGAGAGGATGCCTTCTTAGAGTGTACTCTGCGTCTGAAATATTCCAAGATGAGCACAGAGAGAGACTATGTGTTGCAGGTAGAGCGATAGAAAAATGTCTGATCAATAGCGCAACTACTATCTAATCGATTGTCTTGCACTATTCACAGTACGACACAAATACTACTCGCCCCAGCACACCTAGTAAGCGAGACGAGGGTCATCGGGCGTGTTTTAGTAGCCATTGAACAAAGAAAACAGAAAAATCAAATATTTCAAATCGCCGACAAGTATGTACACGAAAACAAGAGTATCCGCACGTATGTAACCATCCTCATGCAGCCAATTTGAACACCTTGCCATACATCAAGTCTCTCATACTAGGACTCTCGAATCTTTATAAGGATATTCTGTTTGAATCCCTAAATGTCGTCCCAGGACGCTTCTAGCAACTGAGCGTGACAGTGACTCTGCAAGATCGACATTTCCCGCGCCGTCTCCGCACGTCAGTATGACTCATGTGATTAGGTGTCCCCAACTGCTTCTCATTGTCGCGCTCAGTTCCCGCCTCCGCTGGCGCGTGTCTCCGACTCTCAACCCTAGTCCTCGAAAATGCGCTGCGTGCTCGAAAACGCCGTCTGCTCTACTCTCTCCAGCACAAACCAAGTCGCACGACACCAAGATAACATCTCTCCTTATTCTCTTCTTATTCGTTTCCGTCTTAATAGAGTTACCCACCTTCACGCGACATTATACAGAGATCTCATCCCCTCCTCCATTTGCCATCTCATATCGCACAGAATCCCACTTCTCACCTGACAGTAGACCAATGCCTAGCCGGATCTTCCCAAAGTCAGAGCTCATAACCTCGCACAGCTAGTGTTCTAGCTAGACGGCGCCCTCTGCGTAGAGATACCATGTATCGACGAAACGCATAAGCGGTGTTTATCTGAGTCTATTCTTTAGAAAACTAAACTCTTAACTGTTTAGCTAACTGCAACAGGTCTACTGGACGCTCTCCGCAGAACCAGCCTTCTCTCCCGTATTTCATTGCCCATCTGGTTCACCACGGCCCACCTACATTCAACAAGACGCGCACCGTAGCTAGCGCACACTTAGAGAACTCAATAGAGCCTCCTACAAGCTGGCACTTCCTAGTTCGACAAACACCACATCGAGACAGTCCGTATGCCGTGTTATAGTCGTCTATTCATACAGATCGCAGGAGTCGTTTGATCTCAGTTTTTCGGGCATGTTTACAGCATGAATAAACTACAACACAACATTGTCCGGTTCTGATGATATCGTACCTATCAATGATCGGTTTATCAACTATTCAACCTGAGCTAGCCATAGATCGCACACTTTTAACTTAGAGAATATAGTAAATATAATCATATCTCATTATCTTAGTCTTTGACAAATACAAATCTTTGTTTGACAGTTATTTGTTCAACCACATGATATCTGATTTAAAGCTAATCTATCTTCACACTTTATGGCATGAGCGTAACGCAGCTAGAGACATCCGTACGTGCAGACCAAACACCACTCATAACATCTGATCCCGTCAAAGAGCCTCATCTTAATTGATGACTGCCACATAAACGTCATCAGACAGTAGTATTTTTCTTAAACTCTCTTCAGTATAGAGTGCATATAACCTACAGGACGACTCCCTGACATATTTCTGTTAGTAATGCAATCGGTCATCGTATTGCTCAATATACCTCACACATCGAAAAAATGACAATGACCAGTCATGAAGATTTTCGTATCTAACGAAATGCTTATAAACACGAAACGGTATACGACTGATTATTGTGAACGCGGGAAGAGGCCGCAATTCAGAGCAGTCAGACAGACAGAGCAATGATACAGAAGATAACGAAAAGGAAAGCAGAGCAGTACGAGTGATGTGTAGATAGAGGAGAGAGAGTACAGCGAAGACCAAAGAATGATACTGAAGATAAAGTATTAAAAAGCGAAGTGAACGAAGAAATGAGCCCAATGAACGTTGTTCTGCCTGGTGAGCAGTTACGAGATACGTAGAAAAAATATCATGTATTTAGATTGTCTAAGATTAGAGGCCTGACCCAATGCACTCTGAGTAGACAGAGCTCTCCATCAAGAGATCATTATGTAGAGCCCGTTGATATAGTACCATTCTGTCCAAAACGGTTTAAAGGCAAATGTGAGAATTACTACCCCATTCACATCCGAATGCCATGGTACAAGCATGTATTTTCGCGTATCAAAATCCGAAATTGTATAATTCACGCTACATACCCCTGTTTGCTTTTGTTTGTCAAAAGTATATTTACTTTCTGAAAGACATTATAGCGCAGGTGCTTCTAGAATAAGCTTTTCTATATAAAAAAATAAAAAGAAATGCCACCAGGAAATCATATAGGAAAAGTAGGTATCAAAAGCCAGGAAATATTTAAAATTCACTCTCGCAAACCTCATATCGAAGATATTTCAAAATACGGTTATTAAAACTTATGAAAGAAGTTAGACTGCTACTAGTAAATAGCGTGTATCAATTGTGTCTTAATACAATATTTCTAGTTAAAACATATTATTTATAAAATGACTGTAGTGATTCATTACATGCTTACCGTTCGATTCCAATATTTAGTTATTATATCTTTCTTATTAAAAAAACTTTTTGAACTCACTATTCTGTAATATGTATGTCTTACTAGAATGATATACCATGAGAGGAGGCCAGAGTTAGTCGTTCTCTTCTATCGTACCAAAAACTGCAGCTCTACGTGTAAAGCTAACCAATTCAGGCATAGCAGCAGCCCTAACATGAGATCCAATTCTTCCTATCTAACGCGTCTTACCATAAAGTGACTCACTATTGTTTCCTATGCTGTGCTTATGTTCAAAAGTGTTTGAAGCCATTTGCAGCGTATGGACCACCCAATTCATTCGTTAAATAGTTTATTATAAAAAACCCTGGACAGACCGCCTAATCTGAGGAGAATTTTTATTCAAAGCCGAATCACATTTTCCATTGCATGGATCAATCACCAATCGTCATTCATAAATCAGTTTTAATGTCGAAGGAATGACTTTAGTTTGAAAGTTTATGGGATAAGCGGGTGAAAGAAAATAAACTAGTCCTTACGTGGGGTCTCCTGTCCATTACGTAAGCAGTAGCTCTCCCCACCGCGTGTCGTCCTCCTCTTCATCCTGTAAACTGCGCATCACCATTTTGTCTAAAGTGGAGTGACTCGCCACAGCAGACGCGTACAGGAACCTTTGAAATAGTTAAGACGCAATGCAAAGATTCCACCCAGTTATCCACAAAAAAACCATCGTGAATACGAGCAGCAAAACCCGTCTGCGTCGTCATGGACGTATTAACACATAGAAAATATATATTTGAGCCTGTCTGCTCCTCATTCTACAACGCGCCGATAAACCCCAAGATAAACTGGATAAGTCATATTGCCCATGCCACTCTCAACTAAGGCTAGCGAATAGTATCCAGATTATTCTTTGTTCTGATATAATATCTCTTTCTCGACAGCCGTGATTTAAATGATATTAACAGACGCTGACAATCCCAACTCTGTGTACGAGTTGCTGTGTTTAAAGTACTTAATGTTCAGCGGAATATATTCCCGATTATTGTTAGCCGTGGCATGGGCGGACGCGAGCCGTTGGGGCCTCCACCCTTGCCGACGGTATCTACGAATACAATCAGATTATCTGATTACTAGAAAGGACAGGGTGACCCTCTGATGTACCTCGGTCACTGAATATCCAACCATTAGTCCATGCAGCTCTGCTGTAGCATATCTTGTATGAGAACTGTCGAGCGGCCGTTCTGACCTGGCACTCGCGGCAGCTGGCTCTGACGGATCATTTACACGCTTCCAGACATATGATGCGACAAGAAGATAGCTCTTTAGAGTCGGAGAACCAGTAGTGGAGTTCGGGATCTGAGTGCGGTGTGACGGCGTTAGGAATTCATGTTGTGTCCGCAGAAAAGTGGCTAGAGCGGCTCCCTCTAGATGACATACAGTTGTTACCGCCCGTGGTTTGACTCCAGGATCAACAGCAGGCTGCTTGTTTCTGCAGACGTATACGTAATCAAGACGAGCCCCCAAACAGGAAGAGCTGATCTAGGTCCGCGTCACGCTGTGGTGGGAAGACAATATAGCGACTGTTTGGACGGTGCTACGACGCCCACTTACGGACTACATATGAGCGGAAGTCTGCAAGGAGCGATGTGTACGGACAGTACATATGACGGGAACGACCGATGAGACAGTCGTGAGAGCTTAAGAGGTCTTCGGTTGTGCGCCTAGGCCCGATGCGGTCTGGTCCGGACGACGTGGGGAGAATACAGGGTTTTAGTAAAAAAACCCTACCCGCACGTGGAGTCGCGGTCAGCCTGCAGCGGAGGCTGTCTCACCAAGCAGCGCGGGTAAGAGTCATCCAGTGTCACGGCCAAAACACATGCATGAGTTCACAGTTGTACGGGATGACCCCAAGGGCCCTGACGAGAGCACCCGCGGAAAGACACCTACCAAGCAGGCACCACGAAAAATTAAATCCCACCAGTAGCTAGTGTCTCAAGGTGCCAATCAAATGCTATTTGAGTATTCACGAAGCCGCCACTTGCGTGATATGCCACGACCACATTTTTAGATTGAGGGAAAGGAGATATATGTGAATCTTCTCGGTTCAAAAAACAAACTGTTCTGTGAGCCTTGTTCCCGGCTTACACTATAGAACTTTTGTAGGAAAGAAAATAAATATCACAGTAGCGTTTGGACAATAATGTCAAATCTCAGGAAAGGTAGTTTCCCACGACAACCCCGTCTACACGACATACGCAGATAACAAGACCATGGAGTCTGAAAAACGTTTTAGTGTATTTTCAATTTTTGAACTCTTGGGCACCCGTGGAAGATAATTTCGAATCCAACAACAGTACATTTAAGAGATTTTTGTTGGATGAAACGTACATATTTGTCTGCTTCTCTTGGCTTATTTATATTTAAGATGATGCCTTTGGAGGTAACTTTGTGTTAGCAAGGTGTGGCGGCGAAATATTTGCGTTCTTGTAACTTGACTTTGAAATCCTGACACAGAGTGCTGTTGCTCATGTTGCAGAGCCAAATCTTCGGCACCATCCTGCAGTCATGGCTGCGGCGCGCGGAGGAGTCGGTGCAGGCGCTGAACGCGCCCCTGGTGAAGGCCTCCATGTCGGTGTACTCCACCATCGTCACCGAGCTGCTGCCCACGCCCGCCAAGACGCACTACACCTTCAACCTGCGCGACCTCAGCAAGGTCTTCCAGGGCATGCTCATGTGCAAGCCCAACAACATAAAGGTAAACGGGCTTGTTTTATTCACGTCAACACGCCCAGAATGTTTTGATGGATGGCGCTGCTCAGTGTTTGGGGAATTTGTTCAAAAGTTATCATCTAGCGGATGTTTATTTAGCTCCCAGGTGGTTGATAAAGGAGTTAACACTTGAAGCATGCGGTCGAACAATTATGACGAGGAGGCAAAATATCAGCTCGTGACGTAACCACTAGTATGAATGAAACCTTCTTCTGGTGTTCCACATAATTTTAAATATCCTGATAGATTTCAATAATGACTATTAAATGTGTTTATACACAAATTAATACACTATATGCGAAAATATATTGAAATAAATTTAATCATTTTTATTCCAAACTTAATTCCGCGAAACGAACACAATTACCTTCTGTATAACCCACTAAACATGAAACAAAGGAATTTGGGTACATTTAAAACAAAACTACACACATCTAAAAGAGTCAGCAAAATGTTTATAATTCAGTGTTAAGCGTTGATTTTGTACCCAGTGTTGTGGAGAAACTGGAAAATAATTCTAGTTGCAAAAGCAAATAAAAATTACAGCTGTAGAGAAACCTGTAAGCAGAATAGTTTATTAACAAACCTGTGAAACGTTTTACAGAAATCAGCCTAGAACAAAATAAGCAAGTCGGTTTTGCCAATCAAATGTGAACTTTATATGTTAGCTACTGAGGCTAACAGAAAATACACATTCACCGTCCGAAGACAAAACATTTATATTCGTAGACACACATGTCTATTCAAACAATACCCAAATATCTGGTTAACACCATATTTTAAGAGATAGACAAGATATATAGCATAAAATATTAAAGCCTTTCTACCAATGCCACCTTCGTATCATAAGGAGAAAAAACTACACCAACATTTTCAAAAAAGTCAGAGAGTTTAGTATGATTTTTATTTAGGGCTTCGAGAAAATTAATCAGAAAGGCTTGTGATTTATTTGAATCTAAAACACCACTAACATAAATTCTATCGGACGAATCATTGTTTTCGTCCATAGAAACCCGTTTATTTCATCTTCTTATTACGATTTTCAATGTTTGTGTTGTTTTATATATGAGTGGCTTTTGTAAATTTATCGAAAGGTACATTTATTTGAAACGCATGTCCCGCAATATTTTTTTCTAAAATGCTTCTAAGTTTATGACTAGTGTAGTCGTGCGAGAACGCTCGCATGTTAAACATGACCCTCTTCCCGATCATTCCATTCCCTTATTAAGGGTGAAAGTTAATAACCAAATGTTTTTTTTTGTTAAAGAAATGTATGAAGGTAACTTCCAATGGGTCTACAGAATATCTATTAAAAATTAAAACAACAATGCAATTGATAATGGAAACAAATTTTCAGTAAGGCTTATTCATTATTTTAGACAATTGTTCTTGGAAAAAGTCACATGTCTTCCGTAAAAACATTATCTCAAGTATTTACACAATCTCCCTTGACAATCTTGCATTTTGGAAATAAAACAGTTACATTCATTGTTTATGTAAGTAGCTTTTATGGTTGACTCTCGTGGTTTTAATACTTCTCAGGCCAGTCACGCACAAAGAACATAATCACAATGAAAACTATACATTTGCGTTGTGAAAAACAAGAATTGCTCATTTGTTTCAAAATGGACAGCGCCGCTTTCTTGTATTTATGAATTTTTGTATACATGACATTGACTTTTATTAGTATGTAAAATGAAATGTTGAAGGTTGGTTGTTGCAAATCAGTTGCTCTTCCATTTATTTACTCGGCAAGACCTCTGCCAAGTAAAGCGAGCGTTTCGTCAATCCAAGCATTTTTACTTTCCCTTATATATACTCGTTCGTATATACGTAGTAATACACGTGGTATAAGGAAAGTTATGTAATGTTGCGTGAAGAAAGACAAATTTTGCCAGAAAAAATTCATTTCAGGGCCCTGGTAACAAAAAGTGGATATATCCAGTTGCTAAATTAAGATAAAAGATACTCTAACACGTGGTGGGACCAAAAATCCAGTTTTGTGGGTCCTTGATACCGAAAAACCAATTGACGGTATAACGTCCCTCCGTTTTTCTGTCTTTCCATCTATCTGTCTGTCTCCCTGTGTCTGTCTGTCCGTCCGTCTGTCCGTCTATCCGTCCGTGAACAGCACTAGCTCCTAAAACCATAAGTATGATTTTTTTCCAAATTGAAGAAAACCCTGTCGATTTGGCTTTCTGCGATTTGCAAAAGCTTTCAGATTTTGAAAAACATTCTTTAAAATTTCAGAGTACTTTAAATGAAGCCCCTGTACATTTGCAAAATTGTCACAAAAATAGCTTCAAGTTTCTGTTTAAATTTTTTATAAGAATAGAGTAAAATACACTTACAAAGGTGGCATAGGTCAGATTTTCATGGTGAAGTCTGAATTTTCAAAGTTTCTGAGTTAATGAGCTTCAAATGAAGTTTTTTGTTAACTCAAAAATTGCCTGTGAAAAAGAGCTTCTAATTTTGAATTTACAGTAGCGCTTAAACGTCATTTTCTTAAAAAGAGCCCCACATTTTTGACATGAAATTGCCATTTAGGATGAATTTTTACTATTCCTTAAAATTCTTAAAATAATATTTCCGTTGTACTAAGAGGATACCGAGAAATTAAGAAAATGTCATTAAAATATATTTTTGGCGGCGATAGAGGGCAGGTGGCAAGATTATGTGACAAGTCCGAATAGCGAGCAGAGACCAAAGGAAATAGCAAACTAATGCGGGAAAGTCTGAGCTATTCTGTGCCACCACTAGTTTAATTGTGCAGTTTTATGTGCTGTTCAAGACAGTTTACATGTTTTAAAATGCATATATTGAGATTATAAATAGGTATTATAAACATTACATGCAGATAAAGATTACATATTCAGTGTCTTAAATTATTCTCAAAGTTTGTACCACTCGAAGCGATAGAAATATTTTAGAAGTTTTTAATAATAACAAAAACATATTAAATAAGTAAATACAAAGATCAGTCGTAAAAATCCAATTACATATCAAGATGTTGCTCCAGATCTAGATGTTTTTGACACTACTCCAACTCCCAGGCATAAGCATAAAGTAAGTTTTCAGCAGTTTGTAAGAATGAAATGCGCGTCTTCCCAACCACTGATGCGCCCGAGTTTATGACGGTTATACGCCAGCCGTTGCCAATGTCATTGCTCGGTATTCAAGGCAGGTACTCTCTTGGATTCAGTACTTCCAGAGAATGAGGGTTTAGAAATTTATTTATTATATATGTTGTAACTTACATTTGTGTGATACATCTTATTGCCCCAGGTCTTCAATCTCCATGGCACACGTCTGACACACGGTACTCTCTGAACCGTCACAGTGTTTTCCAAATTGTAGAGAATTTCCGCTTAGGAATCAGCACATTGCCCCTTCTCAAAGACGAAAGGGAGATATGGTTGCGGTGAAAGGATCACGCACGATTTGTCTAAGTGTGCGCTCAAGTAGAACACATACGAGGTCAATAAGCAGCTTGATTGCGCCTTTTATGAAATGGGGGCGGATACAACAAAGGCTTTTCGAAAGTTATCGGCGTTCACACGTCAACAACTACCATCTGCCAGAAGTCATAGGAACTTCTTTCGGCATGCTGGTTGCACACGCTGTTTGTGAGTCCATGCGGGTTTCACCTCCAGGTATCTCCCCAGAGAGGCGTCGCCCCAACCAGTACAAGATACAAGTTCTCGACTGATCTCCCAGCATGTGTGAAGGTGTATTGCATGTGAGTGTAAATGTGAGCAAGGCGTGGTGATAGGGCAAGGAAGAGCAAGGAAGCAAGGAAACTCGCGTCGGGAGACGTTTGTTCCGGTATAGCTCCGATATTCTCCTGGAATTTATCTCAGAAGGCTCAGAAAAAGACCGATCAGGGCAGAATTCTTGTTTACACAGCGGCCGAATTCGTCCTAGCTATCTACCTAGTGTCGAAAATCCTTCCACCATCGTGAATTGAACCCTAGGGCCTCCAGTGACATCAGTTGATGCTCTGAGCCACCGTAGACGGCTACTGCTTCAGAATTTGGCTGAAACTGATAAGATAAAGGCGCGAAAACGAACGATCAGAGCCCACGATGAGGTTTCAAAAATTCGCCTCGAGGCCGCAGTATGGCTCGCCTCGGTTCGGCATGAACGTCTAACGTTGAAATTTGTTTCTCTTTTGCTGTCTGATTCCACTAAATATGGATATAGCCCAAACCGTCCCGGTACGGGCGATCTTCTTATTTAGTGACTTTAGCCAGCTAATCAGAAACAAATATTAGCGTTATAATTAAATCACGCATTTGACAGAAATGCAAATCTATTCCATAGTAAATAATTAAATTCCAAAAACAGGTTTGCATGTAATGCATATACTTTATGTTTTTCACAAAAAATATGCATTATTTAATATTTTACCATTAAGAATACTGACTTTTAAATAAAATTATTTTTAATGCAAAGCATGAAGATTCTTGATCGGTTAAACAGGTGTACACAAATCAGTTTAGATCTGTCTGACGACTAAAAAGTAAAATTTGTAGATAAATGGATAAAATAAATAGATGAAAATATATTTCCTTTAAATATCAGACGATTCTATCCGACAGAAGGCAATTTCTAATAACAGAAAATCTGAATTAAATGTTTCTGATATTATGTGAAAATAAACTAATAAAATAACGATAGAAAATAAAATGTTTCTATCGTTAATATATTGTAAATATAACCTCTCTGTCTCTACGTGGTAAAATGTGAATGTCACTGCAAAAAACAGTACGGTTTTTATTACCAAACGCTGCACATTTTATACATTTCGTTGTATATTTCAACATTTTTGCGCCATATTTGCTTGCACATTTTAGGCCTAAAATCTTCACCAACTTCTATGCTGTAGTTACAATACATTGAGCGTCTGTATGTATAAGTATTGTATTCACTTCGGATGATCTGGTAGTTTGAAAGCTTGAGTTCACTAAATAAGGAAAGAGAAACCTTACATGTATTACAAATCCGTATTCCAATTAATGATTTATTAGGTGAAGATAATTTAATGCACGTGCTGGCACGATGTAACAATTAAAACATATAAAATAATAATAATAAAATAATAATAATAATAATATATAATAATATATAATAATAAAAAATATTATAATATAAATATAAATAATATATAATAATAATCAAAATAATAATAAAAAATTAATAATAATTAATATATAAAATAATAATCATAATAATATGCCTGGACCGGGGCCGACATCGCTAAGGCAGTAGTGCCGGTATGGTTCGTCTCGGGACCGGAAGGATCGCGGGGTTCGAGTCCACCTCGGGCATGGTGTGTTGTGTATGTTCCTTATGTTTGTTTCAACAATTTCACCATCCCCACTGTGACGACCCTGGGGTGTAAAAATGGAAATCAGCGTACAAATGCTTATTCCCCAACTAGAAAGTAATTGTGCACGTCTATACCCGATAATCAAAAGCTGAGACCCTCGGTGGGTACTGCAATACTTTTACTCGCGTGGCCATATGCCGATTTTCGCGTCAATAATAAAATTATTATTTTATTATTATTATGTATTATTATTATTAATATTATTATACAAGTGTGGCAAGTGGGTAAATTCATTAAGTGTGCATAATGCTTACAGCTATGTTGCAGAAGAGGATATTTACTATCTTTACACTGCAACCTGAGGTTAAGCTTTTATGTAGTTCGAAAATGGGGTTTTGAGTACTCTATAGTGATTTAGGTTTGACATATCTGACTAGTTTGTACCAGTTTAGGTGGGAAACAACATCTGTACACACATCGAGCAAAGCAATTTATATTGAAGGTACACACTAATGCATTTTGAAAAATATTGTTTTCATCAAACGCAATAACATTTACTATCCTTCCAATGTAATAACTTTCGGGACCAGGTGAACTAAATTTCCCAACTAAGTAATTTTTTTAGTTAGCAATATTGGACTGAAAACATTTAGTTCAAAACATCCGAAGTCTATTACAAATTTTGGCTTTGGTATTATCTACTTATATCAGGTTTAGAATGGAAGACGGGAGATAGAAGTAGAACTGCTAACGATTTTGCCATACATTTCTGACAAAATCTGAGTCTCCAATAATTTCACTGTTTGAATCTGAGAAAAAAGTTAATGTAAAATTATTTTTTGACAAGTTTCCTTGAAAAATGTTCTTATAATTATAAACAAATTGTTATAACATTGATATTAAATAAATTGATTAATTTCTTCTGCATTTTAGTAAATTGTTGAAGAATAATGTAACTCAAATTGTCGCCAGAGGTTATGTATCTCAAAATGAAGCTGTTAAAAATAATATCAGATTAACATTTCCTATAAACGTCCCGGTTGAAAGGTATAGATAACATTTTTAGAACCACGAACAATTGGAATTATATTGCTTATGATATTGATTGCTATTATACGTAGGTCTTTCCGAAAGTAATGCCTCCCAATTTTTTTGTGATTTTATGACCTCAAAAACAAATGTTTGTGGTCTTATAGCGGAATTTGAACCTTCCCGCTTATTTTCGTAATATTTTTGAAAGAAACCTTTCTTCAGAGGGAAGTGAAGTTCCATGTAGCCCACTCAGAATGAAAAAGAACTTTCTGTGAGGAAAAACCTGAGCAAAATATTAAAAGACCTTTCCTGTTAAATTGATATCACCTTTCGTGATATTAAAGTTATGGCGTCAGGCGGTATCCGGTTCTTCGAAACAAGAGCAACGAAATTAACTAATGACTAACATGGAGATCGACAGATCTCGCCGTACAAGCTTACAGCCTTATTAAATATTCATTAATAAGTAAATATGTTCGTGTCCACTTTCCTTTACTGCGCTAGATCTTTCTCTCATCATGCCATGTTTGGTGACTCAAAACAGGCTAAATGAAATAAACCAGAAGCTAACATGGGAATCTTCTTGATGAGTCTGACGGTATGTTTTTGACTATGATGACAATCATATATAATTGTTATAACTCTTCGTTTAGTTCTTCTAGTTGGCCCATTATGTTTTAAGGAATCAATGAGCCGTTCTTGCAGGCGTAGCGTTATAAGTAATATAGTTTCCCGCACGATTAGTTTCTCCTTAAAATGATTATTATAATAACTAAACAAACACTAATGTAAGCACACTAAAGTAATGCTGGGTATTGCAAAACGAAAACAGAGTGCCATGGTTTGGGATATATGTAGGAAAGATAGAACTATAAGACGAAGTTAAAAATGAATATTGCGGCAAGGATTACGATCATGAACTGGAAGATAATATTGAAATCTTTGAATTTCTGTTTGAATTATGAAGAAGGAAAAGAAAATTTAAAACAATATCACTATATTAGTTTTATTATTTATTTTTCACAGCTATGCAAACGTGATATACACTGGTCATTGTAAAAATTGCAACACAAAGAAGAATATATACTATTACAATGAAATTTATTCTACTGATCAGGAATATCACAATATATAAATGTTTAGACATTACAGAACTGCACATCCATTTTGACCTTGAGTATGTAGTATGGTGTGAAGTTGCCACGCGCCATCAGAGCCTTTAGACTTCGTCTCATGGATTCAAAGAGAGTCTGGATATGCGGCTGGGGAACAAACTACCACGGGGCTTCTCTGCATGACCATAAAGCACAGACAGTGGCTGCAAGAGGACGAAGAGAACGAAGTGGACGACAGATCATATCCCAGACATGTTCGATGGGCGACATGCCAGGTGAATGTGCAGACCAGCGAAGTAGTCATACCTGTCGTTCATCGCAGAAAACATGCACATTTCTCGCCACATGCGGTCGGGCATTGTTCTGCTGAAATATGGCATGTGTAGTTGCTTCCAGAAGAGTCAGTCGGGCTCTAAAACCTCCCTGATATTGCGATTGCTGTCAATGTTTCCGTCAATACGTATGAGTCGAGATCCCACATTGTAGCTAATGGCGCCCCAAACCATCACACTTGTGTTCGCCCTCCATGGCGTAGAACAATGCAGGCTGGCATATTGCGTTGATGACGGTAGCTTTGAACACGCGCGCGGCCATCGATGTACCTCGAATTGAAGAGTTTCTGGGCTCCAAAGTCGAGCCAAGACTGTGAACGACGCCGTTCTGTCGTTTACCACCATGTGTACAAAGTGGTCATCTCGTGCTGCGAGTGCCTTGGCGAGGAGAAAGCGGCTGGATTGGTGAATCGTAGAACAGAAATAAAAGTACTCGCCAGACCGCTGTGGTGTGCAGATCGCCTCTCCCGCGAGGGCGCCAAGATAAGGAAAACTCTAGTGATAAGAACCAGTGCGCACTAGTTCTAAGTGAACAGTTACAGTTGTAAAGCATAACGATGTTTCATCCTCTTCATATACAAATCAACCTAACAAAAGACAACCTATACTAAACCTCAGTCGAATACCGAAGTACTTTCGGGTAGGATTAGTAGCATGTAGTGCGATTGCATGCTACTGACACCCGGGAAGTTGTTTACTTCAAGAAATGTCATCCGAAGAATCAACAGGCAGCGACAGACAACTGGCATGGATATGATTCATTGCATCTGCCTCACGTCGACCTGATGAGAAGTATGGCAACTATAACACAAGCTCGTCAAAGACCGCCCTGACGCCCTCGACCTGATGCTAATTAGAGAAGTAAGGCAAAAGCGTCTTGCGATAGTAATCTAAGTTTACACAGTTCCACCAAGATCAATTTCAGTGCTCTTGATATAGAAGGCACACACAGAAAAATGAGGAAACATTTCCAAAACACTGCACCTCCATTTTTTCGTGCAAGTGTGAATAATGTATAAGAATCAGTTTTAAAGGAAGCCTTAAAAAAAAAGATTTCGCAATAAAATCTTACAACGACAAAATTAAAATAAGCCGAAAACTCCAAAAACCTACAGGGAAATAATAAACTTTATCAGCCAAACAGTCACGTAACTATACATACGAATTGAACAAGAAGTTGTATAGATTGTATCTTGCAACACATACATATAACGTATATGTAAAAGATATCAAGGCTGCTTCTGGAAAGGACCACAAAAGTTAGAAACATAATGTCGCCAAGACTAACTAATCACCTTCCTCTATTTTCTTGAGACTTGACCCAAACCTCAACAAAAGAAGTGTTTAAAATAAACCACTGTTAAATTGTGTGTTGCTTCAACCACCACGCCTAAAACGCGAGATAGTAAAATGCAAAATGTGACAGAGATAGAACATACAGATGTACTGTGCATTCCCTATAGTGTGTTAAATGTGGAAAGAACATGACACAGATAAGTGTTTAAAAGAAAAGAGAAGTCAATCGTGACTTGTGCTCTGTGTGACAGAAATCATCCGCAATATCAAAGGTTGCGAAGTAACAAGAAATACTAAAAAGAAAGGTACAACAATCAAGTAACACAGAGATGTTTTAACAAGAGATGTGTTGCAGACACAAAACGCAGCGATTAAAAATTCTATTATCACGAAAACTAAAGAATACGATATGTAAATGCAGAACAGTGGCCGATTTCGCGATCAAAGCCTGTAGAAAGACATCAACACAACGACGATAGCCATTCCATTATTAAAATTATACAGCATCTCTTTGAGAGGTTTGAAAAACAATAACTGCAGAAAGTCAACAATAAACTTCTCATCAACTCATACGTCCCTGTCTCCAAACAATTAATGCCTGAATTCCTTGCATTACGCTTCGAACGCAATCATCGCCAAGAATCGAATATTTTCATATCGAAAACAAAATAGACAGCTACTGATTCTGGAATTCACTTCCCAGAAAAAAGCTACTTTAAACTGAAGAACTACACTTTTAACGATAACTAACACCTAGTGGCAATGCTGCATGGTGCACAGCAATATAATAAATAAGACTATAAAACACAAGACAAGAAGCTGTACAGGACAGGAATTCAGCACGACTGTACATTAATGGACGGAGTGGACAATTACCATAGTGCCATTTACTGCCCCCAAATCTAAAAGACAAACAACAATTTGAACCTATTTTAAGTCTCTAGGAAATAGGTACATGGTGGAGGAGACTAATGCAAACACACCAATGGGGATCCAGGCTCTTCCCCAAGAGGGAGAGAACTCTGAGCAGTTACTCACCTCAACTAGAAACCATTTCTACAGGAGAACCTACCTACTGCTACCGACCAAACCAAAACTCAGATGTATTGATATATTCATAAAAAGAAATCCATCCATAACTGTATCATAGAATCTTCCCAGAACTGTCCTCAGACACACTCCATAATTATCACAGTCGGCACCACAATTATTTACAATCCTCTCCCGCGTCCTAACGACAGAAGACAACTGAACTGTATAGAAAACGATATTACGAAAACAACATCAGATTACAACTAAAATCAGCTCACATAGACAAGCGACTGAGTATATAATACAAAATATTCAAGAAGCAGCTTGGACGCTACACCGCAACTTACACTACCCAAGGGCGTGAAATATCCAAAAGTTCTTTTGAAAAAATAGCCGAGAAAGAAGACTAAGAAGTATCTGGATACTTCAAAATATCCTGAAGACCGTACCAACTACAACAGAGACAACTAGGCAACTAAATGCCTCCTAAAGGAATCAACAACAACATTTCAAGATTTCATAACAACCTTACCCAACAGAAGATAGGCAATTACTCTATTTAAAACCATCAGGGAAGCTAAAAACAGACCAAATCAATCCTCCATCAGGACAAAACAAGTGTTGGCAAGAAACCCACAGAGAAAGCGTCTACCTTTGCCAAATTCTTTGCTAATGTATTTCAGACTCATCCATTATAAATACTAACCAAGAGCACAAATCAGAGATTATTTAACTCCCAAACAATGACTCTCCATCCCGCACTTCACTCCCAGAGAAATTACCAAAACATTAACGTTTATCAAACAAAAGCTTCTGGCTATGACTTAATCACAACAACTCTTCTCAAAGAACTACACGAAAAGGCAAGACTAAATTACTGCATTATTCACAGTATATAAGAACAGGGCACTCCGGAGCAATGGAAGTAGCCCGAATTCAAGTTTTTCTAGCCTGGGAAACCTCACATGAACCTCCTCCTACGCCCATCAGTATACTTCCTATTCTATCAAAGTATTTGCGAAACTTCTTCTATCAAGAATAAGTCTCAATAGCAACCATAATTAGTCTGATATCATTTGTTTTAGACAACAGCATTCTACTGTAGAAGAATTACATCGAAGAACTACATTGAGAATTGCTTCCAGAAAAGAAATACTGTTCAGCCCTTTCTAGATAGCAAGCCGTTTGAAAAAGTCTGGCAACGATGACTCTTATTTAAACTCAAGAATTTCTACCTATCTTTCTTGACATTATAGATCTTTTCTATCCACGCACCTTCCAATAAATATCAAATGAATTATCTGAATTTCATCCAATAGCCGGGTACAACAAGGTAGTGTACCGCCCCTATCCTATACCAGTTTACTACTATATACCAAATGGAGATAAAAAACATAGCCACTTTTGCAATGATACGGCTATTACTTCGGATGACGACTAATATCGATCAAGACATTTACAATAACATCTCACATTGATTGGGCAAAAGTGGAAAATAAAAATAAACGAAATTAAGTTTGTCGCATATACACTTTACCCTGAGAAAAAAAAATGCCCACTGTCCACATCAACAACATCCAATAGTACGGAAGAAAGTGTAAAATATTTGGGATACATCTAGACAAACGGCTAACATGGAACATCCATCTTAGCCAAAAAACACCTACAACTTCAACAAGAAAACTATACTATGATAAAACTATACTGTGATGTATTTTTTTCTCATTTTCATAAATATTGCTGCAATAGATGAGTGAGTAATTTATTTCTTAAACGCCAAAAATACTTACATAGACATTACCTATATAAAGAACTTGGTTCGAAATTTCTTACTCCAACGCAGATCCACTATTACTGATCTTCCAGAATAATTTGAACACATGTTGGCTAAATATAGAAAACCATAATATCGAAAAAAAATATCTTTGAAATCACATAGCACAAAGAGAAGGATGTTTCAGCCCTCCTACAATAAAACACAAAATTGACCCACAAAATATGTTTATAAAAATGTGATATTTAAGTTTATGCAAACTTGTCTGTTATGCTTATCCAAAATTGTAGCTTGATGTAAAATGACACTGTTATTGATAATTCTGAAGACAAGAATTCAATTATGCCTTCTTATTTAGTATTTATTTTGTTCTACCATCACGTAAAACATAAAACAATAGTATGTATATACTGGCACGCATTTTTCATTAAATAATTTTGTAGCACCTCCTCAGACAATAAATTTCCTCCAATACGTAGATCCATGGAATGTGTAGTAAACCAATATTGTAAAGCACTAACAGACCCAGCGTGAATAACCATGTTCCGAAAAATGACGCGCCTAACGAAGGGTTAACGGCAAATACTCTTGAATTGTCTTAGAAGAATCATCTTTAAGAATTATGAGAATACTATTCTGAAAGCAATTCTGGTAAACGAAGCTCTTTATTTAATTTGAGAGAGAACATCGGCGGGAATAAGAGGATTCCCAGGGGGTTTGTGCCGTAAATACAGACATCTCAACACGCGGGAGGCTGCATTTAACTAAAGCTTCTACTGGCCGTACAAGTAAATCTCACACACACGTGCGTGGCATAGAAATGAACTTCATCGGAGGTTTCGTACAAGTTTACATCTGAAAGAGCAGAGATTCCTTCATAGTAGCTTAGAAGGCGAAAAAACGAAATATAATACATATACATTATCATTGGGCATTTTCCATGAACAATAATCTTTCGGTTATCTGCTGACTCTCCCTGCCATCAATTAATACCACTACCCTTTTACAACGTAGGGACCATGACTCTTGCTTCAAGCTCATTGCGAACGAGCTCTTGGTCTTAACGCTTGTGACTCATAATCCAAACGGCGGCAGCGTTTGAACTCTTTTACAGGTATGTTAGCAGCCAGGTGGCGTTCTAGTTGTGACCCATAGGCCCATTACAATGGTTTCTCCCCATGGCATGCAAGTAGTTACATTCATTGGCAGGGAGAGGTCTGGGAAGGAATGTTGTGTATACAGGCGATACATAGCTGTTGGCTATATTGATTGATTGTTAATGATTCCGGTCGCGGGAACTGTCCGTTTTTTTCGGGTACTGCCTGCGTTTGATCGGAAAAACTACCAATAACTACCGATTGGACCAGGCGGCCTTCAGAATTCTTCTCCAGGCAGTGACTGCATTCGACCTATCTAACAAGTTAGTGTCAAAAAACCTGCAATCGACCTGACATAAACTTAGAACCTCAGTCAAAAGTACTGTGGTGACATTAGTTGATGCCCTGAGCCACCTCTCCCGGGCATGGCGGTTGGTATAATCCCTTATATATGCGGTCTTATCTTGAAAGCGCATTATAGTACAGTTTTCTTCAAACACACTTAATTCCAAAAATGTATTAAAATTATTTTGCTATTTAATCACAATTACGTAGTGCCCCATGACAACACAAAATTGTTCTAATTTTATCTGTTCTCGCTTTTATCGTTAATGCGAAAATCTCACACATTTCTCCATTTCTTGCCACACTGGCTTCTGTGCCCTGCGAGCTCTGCCAACTCTTTCCACATCCAGCCCACATGCTAGTTCATCCATTTTGTGAGTATGCCTGCTTTAGCATCGTTTTGTGTTTTTTTGCTTTTCCTGCAAGTTCGTATGTTGAATCACTTGTAAGTTACAAATGTTACTAAGTCACAAGACTAATTATTTTTAATAATCATATTTTGTCACTTTCTTGATTGAATACATATGTTTGGGAAACACAAGCAGAAAGGTATGGACACAAGTCGTAGGCTTGAATGTATACGTCTCGTTGACTATTGCGTGACTGTTTCTTGCTAAAATCTCGAATCTCTTCTGAAACATCACCACCTAAAATTACCTCAAGGTTTGTCACATATGTTGAGCATTTGTTGAACCTTCTTAAAATAAATCCCATTTTTCATTTTTCTCTCATTAACCTGAAGAGAAGTTATTTTTTGAGAGAATGACTGTGCCCTCACAATCGTGTCTCAATATTTATTGTTAGTTCCTTTATTCAATATCATTGCTTTCCAATTAAATATGTTGGGTACTGACCATTATTCAAATGCGGCAACTCCTCGCAGCAAACCTTATGTTCGAACCCTTCCCCCAGGTGCCGAGGTTTAATTATTTCCTGTAACTGATAATTGTTCCGAAGAACGCAACCGCGGCGGCGGCGCAGGCGTGAGTGGCGTGGGCGATGTCCACGCTATGAGAGGCTGTCGTTGGTGCCCTCGGGGCGTCTCCATCCTCTGGAAACCGCCCCCGCCCCACCCCCTTCGCCTCCACGCCACGCCCCGCTTTGTTGGCCGTACAGTCGCGCGCACAGGTGCGGCGCACAAAGAGAAGCACGGAGCTT
>BOPP01000013.1:955513-988874 GCA_017312745.1 Gryllus bimaculatus
CGCACTCAATGTTCCTGACGCGTCGCCGAGGTCGGCTGCTCGCGTCGCGATGGCTCGGGTGGAGATGCGGGCGCCAACGGCTGAGGGCGGGCGGGGGCAACGAAGGAGATGTGGGCGTGGGCGAGGGCGAGAGTGGTAATGGAGACGCGGGGCGTGGACGGGGAAGGGTGGGCGGAAGCACTGACTAGGGGGTGAAGGGTTGCAGGAATGGGGAAAGATGGGATAGGAGTGAATACAATGGTAAACCAACACAATAGTATGCACGCAGAAATTACTCGTTTTTCCAAAAAACATTAGTGATATTTTTTACTGATTGTTACCTTTATGTAAAATGTGAAAGTATTTTTATTAGTAAAATGGTATGCTGTATTTTTTAGAAAAATGTAGAAGGAGGTCGATGTAGGAAACCATTCATTTAAAAGGGTCTATGTAAAAAAAATGTTGAGAACTCCTGATATAAATGAATGTTAAAGTTTCTATGTCAAAACTATGTGCATTCGTTGCTGAATAACATCAATTCTTGGCAAAAACGCTTATTTCCATCTGTATTCAGATTTCAACTGTTTATCGGTTAGTCATAGTACATCATATACAGTTGATAAAAATCTCTAATACTAATACACTAATTAAATGTCTCATATTCTACTATTTGTAATACAAAGTTAATTTATTACCGCTTTTTATGTATTGGTATCACCTCAAGCAAAGCGCAGAAAAAATACTTTAAGGGAGTTTGTTTTTTAGATCGACCATGGCGAAGTGCCACCAATGAATACTTTAAATGGAATAAAATCTGTTCTTCAAGACCAAGAAACAATTTCTCCCTTTCCGGACTAGTGTTTGTGTCGAAAATTTGCCGGCGCACGATTAGAATACTTTCTCTTCTTACGTTAGTAAGTGCGGGAAAGTAAAAATTACAGTAGAATTTATGTTCATAATTTCAAGTACAAATTCTCAATAATACTCAGTACATTTCAATCTTCAATAAAAAATAGACAACACAAATCCTGTTACCGATCGTTCTCTCCAGCTTTCATTCATATTCTCGGAGGGCACAGTCGCAAAAGTCTTTGTTATATATCGGAACTTCCTCGTACTCCGCTGTTCTCGGCAGTACCTGCAGAACGTGCCCTGTGCGAAATTTTTTGGGGGTGTTTCGTTTGTTGCAAACACAAACAGCTCTTACAAAGAAGAAAATAATTTAGTTGAAAATATTGACTCATTTGAATAAAAACGATTGATTACAAGTACACATACTTTCTTGTATTATATTTACCGGTCATTCAAAATAACGCGAAAAGTTCTGTCATTTAATATAAATTACATTACGTTAAATAAAGTTTTAATTGAAGGAAATATTTCATTAAAAATTTTAATCTTCAATATTAAAATTAAATATAATAATAATACTAATAATAATAATATTTATTATTATTATTATTATTATTATTCAATATTAAAATTAAGGATGCGAAGATTGTTTTAATATTTGCAAATCTCGAAAATACAGAGAACAACAAAAATGTGATTTACTCCATTATTTAACAGAATATTATTTATTCGAAAACAAAATTTAAATAAACTGGAGGCGGAGGCGGAGGAGAAGGAGAAGAAGAAGAAGATGAAAGTGAAAAGGAATGCGGAGGAAGAGGAATGAAAATTCAAAAAGGAAACAGTAGAGAACGAGAATCAAAAGAACGAGGAGAAGTAAATATTTAAAAAGAGGGAGAGCTAAAGAATGCAAAAAGAAACGAAATAGGAGAAGGAAAATAATAAATAAATATTAACTTTTCCAAATACACTGTGTTCTAATTAATTTTGCTTCGTCTTGTTTTTCGCTTAAGATACTCCTGGATACCCCTGGTGCCCCACAGCTAGTTGAATATAAAATCGGTAGGTGGGGTGTCGTTGGAGACGCGACACCGCTGTCATCCCTTTTGAAGCAGCGCGGAGGCGGCTGCTCTCGTTCGAGGGGCGGGGCGGAGTCGGCCGGCTGCGCCCTTCGCGAGGCCTCGCCCCTGGGCTGAAAGGAGGCGGCGAATGGAGGCGGCGAGGCGGCCACCGCGCCAGATGTCGCCTCGGGAGCTCAATTAAAAAGTCGCTCGGAGGAGATAAACTTAGCAGCTCTCGACCGCGCCCGCCATCCCCTCTCCCCCACATCATGCGTTCCCGCCACCTCCTCCGCCCACCCCTCTCGCCGACCCCGAGCCCTCCTTCCCTCCCTCTTGGATCACCGATCCTTAACTTGCTACAGAAGTCGCTTCCGATATCAAAACGCGCCTGTTAGCCATCCAGCATCCGCCTCACCACTTTATCTCACCTACTCTTTCCCACGACTCCTATTTCTTGACATCTTTCCTATTCACATCGCCATATTCACCATAACTCGTCTTCGCCGCTTGCCTTTCCCCATGCGATTTTTCCTTCCTTACTACGCTGTTCCCCGCGTTACAATCTTTGTCCTACCATCTCTCGTCAATTTCAATCTCGTTCCCGAAAACTTATCTCCATGTGACTCATCAATTCTCACTATCACCTTCCCCGCGATTCCTGTTCCTACCGCGCGCTCGTTGTGAAACCCAGTCGGCACCTTCTCTCCGGTCGCAAATGCCTCGGGGAGTTCGCATTTCGTGAACGTGTGAGCATAATGGTGGTTCTTCAGAAGTCTGATTCAGCTCCAAGGGAGCTTTGGAAATACTTGGAAAAGTCTTTATTGATAAAATATTCGCTGTCTGTTTCAATTACCTCGAAATATATTCAGCATAATTCGTTTGATGACCTGTAGTGAAAAATGAATCTCGGAGAACATGCATGTTACCGATGTACATTCATTACTGACGTGTTGTAGTAAACGCTCGGTGACAAAAATTCCAAGCAACCGAATTAATCAATGTTCGTGTTATAAAAATTAAGAATTTCTGTTAATCAACTATTATATAGTTATTGCGACACACCTTGTCGGTGTTGCATGTGTGCGTGAGCTTGGCAATGCGCACCACCTGCAGGTAAGCTTCTGAAAGGATAAATTAATATTCCCTGTGGGGTAGGAAAATTGAAGCCAAGGGTCTTTCCTGAGGTGTCTTGCGTACTTTTTATTCAAGAAACACTGTTGTGTCAACAAAGCAAAACATTCAATTATATAAAAATAATACAGCTACAATTGTAGCCTGTATATCACACATCAAATAAATTAAATTTCCCTCTAATCGTAGCTAAAGAACTTTTTATTTTCGATTTAATCGTATCTGATAAAGAGACTATTTCCACGCATGAGATTTTCTAGGTTTTTTCTTCTGTAAAATTACCAGCAGAATTCACAAGTGATTGATCATGAAATATTCCTCCAACTTCACTTAATTAATATTATGAATATTTTTCAAAAACGTCTTTCAAACAAAACATCAAAATACATCATTTATCCATGTATTTTTTTGCACATTATTTACATATCTTTATATAAAACATCAAGCGAATGAATCCGTCTTCCCAAAAATATGTCCTTCCAATATTAATAGAAAATACTCGCGTAATTCAACTTGTCTCTACCTCTTTATGGGAAATCAGAGTCTCCCAAAGGGCTAGCTCACTTCTCACTACGTTAATAATGATGCAGTTTGTTATCCAAAGCACGTCTCAGCCCCTTATCACTCAAACATATTGAATAAAACTTTCAATACCTTACTCATCGTCTACTTTCTGAACGTCGTCTTCGGCGTCCACACATGTGGTCGCTTTCCGGTGGTAACCTAGTCCATCACACCTCTCCGCGTTTGCGAAGAGTTGCAGCGCCCACGCACAAGCTGCAGTGCCGCGAGCTTACCCTAATAAACGTCAGAGTCTACACTAATTATAATATAAGTGTTTGCATTGCACTTGATTCTGTAAGTTATAGTTTGGTCGTCGATGGAAAACTATTAGAATACCAAATTCTGTAAGATAATTTTCCTCTTCAATTTAACTTAAATTAATGCCATGTTTGTGAATACTCTACAAGATTATATACGCAATATAATTGATTTTGCTTTATATAATTTTGCTAAGCGGATTGATATCAGTAAGAAATGTAAGTTAGTCATAGAAGGATTTCACTTTTAGGAACGTCTGTTTCATGGAGAGACTAACCAGAGGTGGTGTTATATTTCTTTCCACTGAATGAATAAAATTTATTTCAGTTTCAGTTCATTTCATAATTCAAATTTCATTCGTGTATCTGTGAATATCAGTAAAAAGAGGAAATCCATTATTCGAAACTGTGTTTAAAGCTTGCGTACTAAATCTAAGTGTTATTTGAATTTTCACTGATTCAAATTACCACTGGTTAAGTTACCACTTCGATGGTTTTCTCTCCATCTTTCACAATCGACACTATTCACACTGTATATATTTGTTGTGATTGCCACGAAAATTTGGATTTTCTTGAAAAACGACTGGTATGATTTTCAAACCTTCCGCACAGCGCTTTTACCTGGCGGTATAATACTTCTACCTGGCAGCCCAGCAATATCAGAGGCTTTTGTAGGCGAATAAATACCAATAATGGTGCCTGGTCTTTGGCAAACACGTCTTTGTCGTGGTTTTTCATCAAAGAACACGAGTTGGTTTCCACTTCCGTTCTTTTGATGTATCTCTAAAGGTTGCCGTCAGCATTGCAAATACCAAAATGAGATAAATGAATTCTTTGTAAAAGTATTCCATTATTTGTGCTTGTAAATGTTCAATCGCGGTCTGAGAATTTCTTATAAAATAGTTTTCTCTGTGCACTCGCATTATGCTGTTAGTACAAAAATATATTAAATTTTCAGCCTGTCGGGAGATTGCAGCGGCAATTACTCTTTTGACATGGAGTTTACAAAAACATTTTATCGGCAGAATTTAGCTCGCAGTCATGACCGGTTACTCTGCAATGACTGATCTATGTTTGACTGCAGACAGTGGCGGATTTTCGATACTAGCTGCATTGCTGGGTCGAATTCAGTCACTATCGGGAGGTGAATTCTAGCGGCCGGCTGCTATGATCTGTAGTTTTCCGTAGATTCTCCAATTAAAACCAGGCGAATGCCGGAGCAGCACGTAACATATGGGCCACGGACCGAGCGCAATTCACCCTTCATCTTCCTTGACCTATCCTCTTCCCTCACTTACAAGCACCACAATACCACACACGACGGGAGACGGGATGATTGAGAGGTAGAGCGTGTCCTGCGTAGATCTGTGCCCCCAATGAGAAGATCGTAGAGAAGAAAATCCTGCTGCTTCACACGCTGCAGTGAAGGTTGGCGCTGCGTCTTCCATCAAGGTAGAAAGATCACAGCCACTTTCGGAAATAAATTGGTCCCTACTCTAACGGGACTGTTGACCGTAGCAGTTGACGTGCCTGGAAACATCAGTCAATCAATCAACCAAACACATCCTGCAATAGATTCATAGATCGTTTAACTTTTGAATAGCCAATTTTGATAGGGGATGTTTCACGAGGCTCGTGATGATTTTCGAAATATTTTCAGCTGCAGTGGCGATATAGATGATGTAGATCTAGATCTCGATCAGCAAGTTTTGATTACTAGAGGTACAAAATTATGTGATTATTTCCCACACTTTGTGCTCAGCACGAAAATGTAACATAATGACTAATCGATTCTTTTAAATAATTATATTATTATTTCATTTTAATATTATTAATTAATGTTAACAGCCAAACGTCTGAAATAAAACGAAAAAAACTAACTAGTATTTTTACAACGGCACGCACTATCTCGCGATATTGTTAATGGCCATGTGAAATTATAACATGACAATTTCTGACTTACACTTCAACTACCTTTTAAAAAATTCTAAAACAAACGAAGTTAGACAAATTCATATATTTTGTATATGCAAATGATTAAACGAAAACATATTTCTCTCATTGAATACATTACACATTTTGCCAATTAGCATTGGTGACACCGCTAACAAGAAAATGAAAAGAGATAGGAAAAATATAATTATTTAATATAATATTATTATATTTATCAAAATTACTCGGTTTTTTCATGCATTACTTTTTATTCCCACATCTTATTAATCAAAGCGATATCATGTATTCCTTTCCACATTTAACTCAGGACGCAATGTAAAATACGTTTTTAATAATTTCAAAATGATTAATATTAAATCTTATTACAAAAGATCGAAGAAGAAACGAACAAAGAAATATGAAATAATATATAATTTCTAACTTATGTTCTTATTTAGTAGTATGAAGGAGGGGCTTCAAAACTTTCTCCATGCTAATTCTTTTCTTCTCCTTATTTCCTTATCTTCTCTGTTTGTAAAATATACTAGATGGCCCAGATAAACATATTCTTGGATATAATCTATGTTACTGTTGTTGACCATTATTAATTTGGGTTCGCTGATACGTATTACTTTAGTTTTCGATAAGTTCATTTGTTACCCGACCACCTTGCATCTTGCGTTTTTATCGCATAGCATTTGGTTTAGTGTTTCAGGGGATGTAGCAAATAGGTTGATGTCCTCAGTAATATAGATGAAGGAAATAAAATATGATATTCGTAACAGATATAAAAACGTATATTTGAATGTTACTGACGATCTTTCTACGATATATTCACACGTTCTTGTGCTAAATGGTGTGCATTCTGACTAGAACGTATTTTTCAGATGATGCAGTTTTTTTAAGTTTGCTTGCAGTGTTCGTTCACAGATTACGAAAGATGTTGCGTAACACTTAACGTCTCTGCTGATCTCGTTATCGCGATGAAGACGAGATGGGCTGTCGTAAAAGGTGAAAAGACTGTAGAGCTCCTTGTCCTGGTCCAATTTTCATTCCGTCTTGTGACGTCGGATCCGACCTGCCTTTATCTTTCCAGGCTGTTACGAGAAAAGCGTCGGCGATAAGCGGACTCCCTCCCTCTCGTCTCTGGCTCATTTGGAATCTTGTTTCGCGACGGTGACCTTTCCGCGTCCACAGAAAAAGACTTAAATAAGAAGCCACCGACGACGCTGATTTTTATGGGGGAGGCCCCTAAGAATAAAAAAGAATATATGGTAGTTTCCCCTTTGACACTTTCCGATTGCCATACTATTACTAACGTAATATTGGTTTCGTTTGACGCTTTTAATTTTATTGTCACTCCACTACCTTTTTTCTATTATAGTTGTAAAATTTCAACAAGTGAACTAGTCAACTACTTGATCTTTTTGATTCAAACTTTTTATAACGTATTAATTCGTAATTTCCCCGTGTCACGTTTCTTATAACATCACTGTTTAATTAAGTTACATCATTCTATATTCACCTACCTTTCACTAATGCATATTAGACATACTTTTGTCCCATTAATTCCTTCAGATCCATAAGTACTCAAAGATGTCATAATGTTTTGATCTTAACATGAAGGTCACGTACCCACAACTCTGCATACTCTATGATACTTTGATATTTTTATGCATATGTAAACTTTGACATTTCTGGGGCTAGTTTAGAAATGTGATGTTCATCATACTAACATATGTAAGCTCTGATGAACCTGTAATTAACTTTAAAAACTACTTATGTCTTACAAGTGTGACAAATGATGTTTGCGACTTGACCATTGACAATTTTTAATTAAAATGCTTACTGTGTGTTTATGATGTGGTTTTAACAAACCTGTACAATATGATGTTCCAATTTGTTTTATTATGATTCAATATCATCTTATGTATTGCACTTACATATAGCGTTTCACTATTTGTATTAATACAATTTCCATCATTTGAATGTAATTTTTATTATTTTTAGATTTTTGGAAAAGTTTACAAATGGAGTCGAACGGTCAAAAAAAGAAATAAATTGATCAAATCAAATATTAGAGTAGGTTTTATGAAGGTCAAAAACCCAATACAATTAAATTTTCTACCACAATATATTTTATGATGTTTCCATTTTCGACAAATACTGTTCTATATACTTAAGTATGCTGCAGGATGCATGAATTATTTTAAATTGAAATCCGTGACCTGTGGCCTTTCAGTACGAATTATTCAGTTCCACCCGGCTGCCGGCCAAATATAGTACTAGAAATTTGGCATTTTTAATGGCAGTGAAAAGCTGTCACAAATGTACAATCGCAAATAGTGAACTCCAAAATACACTTTCGAAACACTAAGTCTTATACTCTTAATTATTTTTCTCCGTCTGTGCCTTCTGTAGAGTAAATATATTGAATTCAGACCAAAAATTCGAGGTCGAGATTGCGGCGGTTAAATTCATTTTGGGAGCAGGTGGGTGGGACGGATGTACAAGCGTACGGGCACCAAACGGACAACTCGAAGGATCTGCTGACGTCTTTGTCACATATAACTCGAGCAGATTATATGTTTGCATGCTCGAACTAAATACACATATAATGGGGACGAAGGCCCATCCTTATTTAGTAACCCCGTGCTTGCCTACTTGCAGTCTCCCTGATGTTGAAATGTCTTCCTTTCACATGTTGGCTTTCTCTTGATGGCGCTTAGAACACAGCCGCGCCTCATCCCCACCTCCCCGTTAACTTCCTCCGTCTCCCATCCTCAAAGAGATCCCCTAAACCCAACCACATGATATGGCTCCTCCTGCCGCATCGCTGCCGCACGTCCCTCCCCGGTTTCTCTCTCGCCTTCGCCCTCGCCTCCGCCCTCGCCTCCGCCGCTGCCACAACCAAAGCCAACTCTCTGTTACCATCTATTGCAGAAGTAATTGAAGGAATCAGTGTGTGCATGTATATGTATGTATGTGTATATTACCTTCGTACTGTGTATTATAATATATTTTTACTTTGTTATTTAATTGTTATGTTCATCAGAAAAGAGTATTATTAATAAGCTGAACATGTCAACAAAATGATGTAAAGCAAGAATCAGCCGCTGATCTTATTGAAAATAAACTTTTTTATAAATGTTACCATCCCGCCCGCATTGTCAGCGCCACCTTCAACCTCTCCGCCATTGTCATCGCTGTCTCCGACCCTGCCACCATTGTCATCGCAGTTTCAATCCACATGGTCGTTGTCTTCGCTTTCTCCAAGCCCGCTGCCGTTGACACAGCTTCATCGTTCCCTACGCCATTGTCATCCCCGCCCCCTTTCGCGTCACCAGTGTCGTAGCCGCCTCAATCATCGTCGCCAATCGCTGTCTTCATCCCCGCCACCATTTGTATCTCCGTTTCCCCCTCCCTCAATGCCGCACTCCCTCTGCCATCTTGGCGCATGTTGCTCCGCGCTCCATTCCCCTTTCATGTCAGGTGCAGGTAAATGGGGCGCTTGCAGATCACCTCTTATCAACTGCGGGTTTCCGGTGGAGCTCAGGAAGCATCTCTCTATCCCTTACCGACTTAGGCACTTCCGTGAAAGGCAGCCTTCTCGCTCTCGCAGAGGGGCAAAGCGGCCTGGAATAGGACGTTGTACAGAGTTGAATTCAAATGTTCACGAATCTTTGTGTGTATCCCTATCTCGCAAATCGCTAAACCTACATGTCTTCAATATTCTAATAACTGGTATTAATTTTAAATTGTTGTATAAGATGGAAACCTACGAACACTACATTATTATTATCACGTACTTTGGCATTTCGTTGTGACTTGTTGTAAAACATTCAAATGTAACCATATTCTCTCTGGTTCAATAGTCTTCAATTTAATTAAACGCTTTACATATCTTTAGATACAGGAACATACTATCTCTAATAATAAACACGCGCCACGACTGTTCTCGTTCTTATATTACTGTGTATCAATCGTATTTCTGTTAATAAATACCCAGAAATACTATTTCAATTAATTTCGAGTAAATATTTCGAGAAAATATTATTATGGCATATTTTTGAAGGAACGGGATTACAAATTTTTAATGATAGGTGGAAAGTTTACAGTGATTACAGTGACAATAAAGAACTTGTGCAAAAAAAGCGGGCGCGAGAACATGTGCAGCGTTTCAAACTGAAGTGTCAGAGATCGCGAAGGCGTTAGTGCGGAGGAGTAGGTGCAGAGAATTATTTCCAATCTAACTCACCACTACGTGAATAAGAATTCTATGGATACGTCTGGTTGGTCGTTTTCGAAGTTTATTTAAAGCAGACTGAACTACCACACATTTCCGTGAGGTAACATGGTATTGGTACCGATTTCACTAGTGATTGAATGCAACGGAGCGTTAGGTGTAAATGTGCCACGTCAAAGTAGAAGTGCGCGGCCGAACAACGAGACAAGCACAAACTAGAGGTATCTTGGGATTTTTGTTGATCTTTAGTGGCGATTTAGGCCACGTGTTCCGTTTCTTCGGATGTCCTCGATCCACTTCATTTTCAAAATTTTCTCAAAACTGGCTCTTATTTTCTTACGGAACTTCTTCCTCAGACGGCGAAAAGATAACTTAAAAATGCCGAAAGTTTAATTTTCATTGAAATCTCCAAATTTTAGAACATTGAAAAAGTTTCATCTTTTTACAGCGTCTTCATTTAACTACAATACTAAAAATACATTTTTATGATTTAATAAAAAAATATTTTTTATTAAAATGTATTCTCCAAAAACAGATATTGAAATAAAGTCATAAACATTTTTTTGGAAAAAAAAGAATATTTTTCGCGCACTTTTGCGTGATTTTTTGTGTTTTTTTTTTTTTGGCGTTTTATAGTGATGTAATTTTTTCTTAATTTTTTCCTCGAATAGAATAAAAGGGTGCTTAAGAGAGAGAACAGGTTCCACTGTCGCGAAATCTATGTTTTCAAAAAAGTTAACATTGCGAAAGTAGAACATTGGTAATGGATATTTTGTTGTTAAATGAAATCATTTATAAAAAAAGTAGATCTTCAAAGAAGTTAACGTGTAATGTCTTGAGAAAGCAAATGGTTTGTGCGTACTATTGGCTTGATGTTAATAAAATGTATAATTGTTTTCAAAAATGGTTCAAATGTCTTCACATTTTCCTAGGAGGCAGCAAATGATGCAATTAGAATGGCACAGATCCAATTTTCGTCGAACTCTGTAGTTTGAAAATTGCAAAAACAAAGAGAAGGCTATTAACTGAACTAAATTACAATATTTTCTCTCTGTGAAATCTCTTCTATAAAACTACATCATAAAATATGGTAAATGAAAAATCACTGAATTTTTAAAAATTGCAACTGTAAATGTTGAATTTCGTTAAGAGTTAGAAAGGTGGAGATTGGCTGTGAGGATGACGGTGTAGGGTTAACTTAAATGTTTACTGTAAGGTTCTGAGTGCTCGGAGAAACAATTATTGTTGCTTGGAAACAATTTTGTATGTTCAGGCATTATTATATTTCTACATAACATAATAATACTGCAGCATTACCATACTGGCCAGCGTTACGGATAATGCGGGAAGGTTTGTGCCAGGTTTCTCTAGCATTTGAAACATATGACAATGTTTATGAAACATTTTATGTGTCAAAATGTTTTATTCTTTAATACTAGCAATGTTTTAACAATAATTATTTTTGTTGTATAATTTGTAAAAACGGCATTCTCAGTTATTAATGATGCCTTGCACATTGTCCTACGTGTAGGAAAAGGGGACACATGGAGTATGATCAAAACGATGCATCACGATTTAGTTTTTTTGCAGAGTCTCTCTTGAACATTCAAATGAAATATGGATGTATGACATATTTCAAATACAAAATATTGTTGTAAGAGGTTACACATGTAGCCGACGCATATGTTGTGATGTGAGGGTAGAAAACTCTAATTTCTCTATTTTATCAAGAATGTAATGCAGGAAGGCTCCAACTCCGAAATGACAAGCATAGTGTCCCAGACCCTGCCAAAAAGCCGACTTCATTGGTTGATGGTGAAAAGTGCTAAACTATATTTATTGAAAAAAGAGCTGATGGAAGTCTTTGCAGAGATGCGTGAACAAAATATACGCTCACCGTTGAATAGACATTCCCTACCGAACAGTATATTTTTTTTCTAATTTTTCCATATTATTATTTTTCTTTATTAACGTCCAGAATGGCACATGTGTGGCGAACTGGACTCCTGTGGTGTGATCCAGCGTTCGATTTCTGTAACTGTGTGTCGAGGAAAATCTCAAGCATGCAGAGTTTGCCAGTTAAATTGAAGAGACACGCGTCTCTCTTACCCTCCAAAAATGGGAATGAATCTGATGTAAGCATGAGGGACACCGTTAGCTAGTCGGAGACGTTGGACATTTAACCCAAAATGCCAAATACAAACGTTCTTCCTTATTCATAGAACGATTTTGTTGCTGCCAATCATCGTATTGGCAATAGAAATAATTGTTTTTGGAAGAAAAACGAGATGGTGGTGAATGATTGTTTCTAGAAGGAAAACGAGACGCTGGCGGCAAATTGCAAGCGTTCGCACATAACAGATCCGCTGCCATTTCTGGCCTCACGCGCCACAGCTGGCCCGGGAGTCGTCGCGCAGCTGATGCGATGCGCAGTTCACCCCGAAGTCATCGGCTTCTCTGGGCCCAGGCTGGGATTTGGGGGCGACGTTTACGGCGGTCTCTCGGCTTCCGTGGCGTGCCGGGCCAGGCGCCTCCGTCCGACGGGTTGGTCGGGGTGCGCCTTCGTTGAGGCGGAAGGGGGCGCGGGAGCGGGAGAGGGAGTTGGAGGGCCGCGATCAACGCCCGCGATATGGGGAAGATGAAGGAGAGGTGGAATGCGTAGTCATCAGGGGTGGGCACTCCCCTTGTAATGTACGTCGAAAAGAGAATCACCGTTTCACAGCCAGTGACCAGACGTCCTGTGTCCCACAGCTGCCATCAACTTCCTCCAGACCCTCGTCTTTCACCACTCCGGCTCGCGGACCTCCATGGATTCCCGTTTTCCGTCCATTTATCCTCTTTAGTAGTCCTCTCATTCCACTGGGGCCTAGTTCCTTCTTTTCAATCCTTCGGCCCTTGTCTACCGTCGTTTATCACTCACTCCTCCTGCTCCTGGACGCATCTCTCTTACACATTGCCTTCTGTCACTATGTCCACACAAACTCCTGACTTTTGCCTTCAACTCGTCGCTCTCCCCTCCGTAGCCACAATTTTCTCGTTAACGCGCTTTTTCGAGGCGGCTCACAACAGCATCAATCTAAACCTACAAGCAACAACTCAAAAAAAAACACCAATGAAAGTCAACAAAAAATACTTCAAGATTGAAGTCTACTTTTAAGCTCTGGAAAAAATTCGAGCCATTATTATCAAACTCTGAGTAGAAAAAATTAGAATCGGTAACTCGCTTTTTAACCAGCTAACACAAACCAAAACATTTAAATGTCAGAATAATATGGGATGCTTTGCATATCAAAATGTTTTCACGAAAATGTGAGATTTAAAAAAAAGTTTAATGCATTCCCCACTTCATCTGAGTGTGTCGGCTAGGGTATCTGAGAGCCAGCATTGCCGCTGTCTCAGCAGTGACTCCGGTGGAGAGTTTCTAGTCCCGAAGGTGGAGGGAGTTCAATACTAGCCTTATAGCTAAGACGAATTCGGCCGTTATCCGGGGATGAATTTTAGCGGTTGGCTGCACTCATCGGTAGTTTTCCGTGCTTTCTCCAATCTATACCAAGCGATTGAGGAAGCAGTTCCCTTTGAAATGGGGTTCGGACCGCGCGCAATATTTCCTTTCTCTTCCTTCTTCTCACTTATCCTTCTACTTACACACACATTTGCATGCCCTTCACAACCACACACGTAGGTAAATCCAGCCGCGGGGACGGAAATTCCCCATTAATTTTAACTTATCACAAAATTTTGAAGTAGAAATATTTTCGGATAATCATGAAAACTAATAAAATCGTATCGTAGCAACAGCTGAGTATACCATTTCTTTCACATCACACTCATCTGAAAATTTTCTTCCCCTAGGTCTTTCTTCAGTTTTGACGACGCTGGGTTCATAATCCGGACTGTGGGATGAAGGGTCGAACTCTTTGAAGCCACGGTCCTTCACAACATTCTTTGCAATCTGACCAGTAAGCTTAGGTGTTTTGTTGTCAAGAAACTAAACACCGTGAGATTTAACTCACCGCATCAAACTCAACAACCTCTCTCCAGAAAAACGAGTGAGATGTCGGCTGCAAACATGTATAGTAATATGGCAAAACCATATATTTTCCCATTGATGTGAGTTATCTTGGAAAGGTTCGAAACTTATGGAGCAGCTATGGAACACTGCTGCATGAAAATATGTTGCCACTCATGAATAATTCAGTTTTAAAAAATCTTCCGCTTTAGCTGATAGCGGAAAGAGGGAGGGCGATCGCTTGACAAGGCGGAGGATGACGTGTTGACTAAGGAGGGGAAAGGTATGGTAAATGGATTGAGTATTAGTTATTCCGGACACTTCACCTGCTAAGTTCAAAGTTCTTTAGTTACGTGAGTGTGGTGCACATTTCTTGGAAGGTGACGGTGGTGATCTTCCCTATTGGATAGCGAGATCCGGATGGACGCCGACATACCGTCGGCGGGTTTTTTCGGACCACCACGCCAGCCGGGACAAGCTGTAAGGTCCCGACCGGTCTCCCAGCATGTGTAGTAGTGTAGCTGATGATAGTGTGTGTAAGTAAGGGGTATGGTAGGACAAGGAATGGGAAGGAAAGATCGCGCGCGGTTCAAGGCCAGTTTTTAAGGGTACCGCTCGGGCGTGGTATTGATGGGAGAAACCACGGAAAACTATCGATCAGATGAGCCGACCGCTAGAAATATCTTCCAGAATGCGACAGAACTCGGCCCAGTTATGTAGTAGTGTCGAAAATCCTGCCACCATCGTGGCTCGAAACTAGGCCCTCTCGGCCTAGGGACTGCAGTGCCATCAGTTGATGCTCTGAGCCGACTCTCCAAGTATGGAAGGTAAAGACGTGGGTCTCAAGGAGAGTAGTATGACATGTGGAAAAACGAGAAGGTTGCACAGAGCATGGTCGGGAAAGAGCACAAGGGCGGAAACGGGGGGACGGGAAGGCACGCGGTGACGCGGCTGCGCGAGAGGAGATAGCATCTGAACACCAATCACGGCTGTCGGGTTCCACCTCAACCTCTCTCACTATCTGCTCCAGACTTGGCGGTGATGGATCGACGTCGCAGTTCGTAGCACGCCCCGCTGAGCCTCTAATTTCCCTCCGGCAGCGTCAGGCGAGAATCGAAAGTCGTCTTTTAATTAAGGGGTTCCCGCAGAGAGGCTCTTCCCTCGCCTCCGTTGCTGCAAATCCGATTCGAACTGCACAACTGTTGAAGTATCCGCTGTCGCACTGGCTCCCCGTCTAAGCTGTATTAGCGTGTGTTCGCTCAGCGCTCTGCGCTTATGTTGCTTTCTGATCTCACCGGACCCAACCGGCTATCACTTTCCTTCAAGTTGGGTCTTACGAGGCGCTTGCGGGAAGTTCGTAAAGTGTTTCGGCTGAATTAGCTCAGGACCACAAGTTTTACCTCTGCAGCAACTCTAACCGGGGTGTCATTGGGTTCGATTCCCGACAGTGGCGGAGTCTCGGCACTAGCTAGGGTGAATTCAGTGGCTGTCTGGATGAGAATTCTATGGTCTATGCTTCTTCTTCTTACTTTTATTTTAGGCTAGAGCCTGTTTCTTTACAAAGGATACTTAATTAAAATTTTAAAAAACCTGATACATTACATTTATGTAGTCATATTTATAAATTGGCACTATATTCATGCTGTTTTGTTTCACGAAATGTCTTTCCACCTAGTTCTTGGACGTCCTACTCTTCTCCTTCCTTCCGGTCTTCTATCTCTAGTCACTTTCACCAGTCTGTCTTCTTCCATTCAATCTATATGTTCGTTCTATTTCTTTCTTCTTTCTCGAACCCAGACTGAGATTATATCTATTTGGCAAGTGTCTTATATTAATATTAGATTCTTTATCCCTTATCGTTTATTTGTAATTTTTCTCAGCACCCGCATTTCCGACACTTCCATCATTTGGCATATTTTTTTGGAGCCTGCTCTCGTTTCAGCTGCATATGACAATACTGGTCTAATTAGTGCCTTATATATTCTAATTTTAGTGTCTTTTCTTAGATATTGATTTTGCCATATAGAGTGGTTGAGACAGCCTGCTATTCTATTTGCTTTAATGCTTTGTTCCTTAGCCTCTTTTAATAGATCTGCCATCGCTAGTTATTGTTATGCCTAGATATTGTATTTCCATCACTGCTCTATATTAAGTTATTCGTTATAGCAGTTTTGGCATCACAATTGCTCTTCGAGATTGTTACGCATTTATTTTGTGTGTGATATCCCTCATGTTGAAATGACGACATGTAGAATTGAAACGAAGGCGTTGTAAATCATCTTCGCTTTCGGCAATAAGACTGTATCGTCCTGCATAACAGATTGCGTTTTATGTTATATAGACCGAAGTAATATCTTTTTTTGTTCGAAAGATTGTTTAGGAATTATTTTCATTACCAGGTTGAAGAGTGTTGAAGGACCAGGTTGTTGGCTGAGGGAGTCTCCTTTCTATTCCTTGACCGTTGTTATGGCTTGGGATATTTGTTCGTTATGTTTTTATTTTCACTCTGGGGTGTTTCATATATATATATATATTTGCTATGAGTTTAATAAGGTTGCAGGGGATATTTTCTTTCTTTAATAAACTTGCTATATCTACAAGGCGTACGCTGTCAAATGCTTACTGTATGTCTACGAAACACATATATGCATGTTTGTCGAATTCCAGGGATTTCTCAACCATTTCTCGTATAATGAAGATTGCATCATTACATGATCTTCCTCTTCTGAATTCTTGCTGTTCTTCTTTCCATTCTATTAAGTTTTCTATTACTTGTATGAAAGTTTTTGTTGTTAGTTTAAGCGTTGTGTTTAGAAGGTTAATTCCTCTATAATTGTTTGGGTCTAGCGTGTCCCCTTGTTTAAAAAGGGAGATTAGAATACTCGTTTTCCATTCCTCTGGTATTTTACTCTGCCTATATATGTTTCGTATCAGTTTTACTAATTCTTTATGTAACGATTGTCCCCCTATTTTAGTAGTTCGTTATATATGCCATCCTCTGCGGGTGATTTCCTACTTTTTAATTTGGGTATCGTTTGTATAATCTGTTCTTCTGAGATCTCATACTCTTGTGTTAGTGTGTCGGCTATATCCAATACTGGAGCCTCGTTATTGTGAAATAACTTACTAAAATATTCCACCCATTCCGTGTTACTGATTTTTGTTATGCTTATCATCTCATTTGTTTCAAAACGTGTATTTCTTATGAAATGCCATATCTGTTTTTGCAGGACGTAAAAGTCGTGTTCCATTCTTGCAATAAATGATTCCCAATACTTTTGTTTTATTTTCCTGATCTTTATATTTACTTTTTTATAAGTTTGTATTTTTCATAGTTTTGTAATAATTTAGACTGTTTGTATTTGAGAAATGCTTGGAGTTTCTCCTTAGTTATTTCTTTAACCTCTTCTGTATACCATGGTATATTCCGCCTTTGTTTCTGTTGACTTTTTCTATTAATTTTTCCTAATGCTTCTTCCGCTGACTTGAGTACATTAGTTTTTATTTTTTCCCAGGCTGTCTCAATATCATCTTCTCTAATTCCGTTGTTATTGATTCTTTTGTCTAATCGATCTCTATAAAGTTTTTGTGTTGACCCATCTTCAAGGGATTGGATATTAATTGTTGATAATATATCCCTGGGTATTGTTTTTTCTCGTTTAAGTGTCGTTCTTAATTTGGCTAGCACCAGATTATGGTCACTTCCATACACTTCCAACAAGCCATCTGCGCTTGTTAAGCTTCTTATATCTAAGATGTTTGATGGGTGACACATTCTATTCGTTATCACATAATCTCTTATGGTTCGGTGTCCCCTATTATTTTCCCATGTGTACTTATGTTGATCCTTGTGATCAAAGAAGGTATTATTTATTCTTAATTCATTATCCAAACAGAAGTCGATGAGCAGTTCTCCATTTTCATTTAGGTGCGTTTCGTTGAATCTGTTTTATGGGTTTTGTAGGGTCAATGCAGTTTTCCTTTTTATATCCGTCAAAGCCAGGCGAATGGCTGGGCAATGCTTAAACAGAAGAGCCACGGGACACAGCGTTATCCTTGTCCTGATCGACCCTCTTAAACACACGCACGCAAACATGTACATTCACTACATTATCACCACATTACTCCTGACAATATTACGTCTTAATAATTCCTTAACCTTCTTAATAATAATCAACTACCAGAGCAAAAATAATCCCTCTCCTTGCCGTCATTACCCACAGTATACGTCTATCATAATTTTTGTACACGCCAAAATCGATGACTATGTCTCCGACAATTAAGTTATAACAATTTAGAAAAACGTTTCCTTCAATGAATATAGTTTAGGATTAAACTTCAAACCAATATAAAATAGGAGGTTATGTGAAAAAATATGAAAACTATAAAATCATATATATATATATATATATACAACATTAAAATATTAAATTAAAGCGTTTAATTTTATTATTTAGGGCTAAAGTGAAGTTGACATGAGCAATACGTATTTAAATTTTGAAGAATAAAATACATTTCATATAGCTTTTCTACAAATTTTTAACGTTTCTACCGAGGGTGGTCCTGAACTTAATTATTGCAATGGATGGTGGGGAACTTACTTCATCAATTTCAAAGATCACTAGCAACGAGGCAATAACACTGATATTTTACAAGATATGAATGATCATCATATGTTCCAATTTTTGAATCTAATATTTATTGATGATCACCAGGAACTTGCCGCCTTAAGTCCTATATACGAGTTCATTATAGGAGGGAAATAAAATGCACGGCACATTAGTTTCTTGTAGAAATTTTAGATCGTTATAAATCATCGTAGCGGTGATATTTATTATCGTTAGAACATTTTTGTACACTAAAGGGGGAAAACTTTCGTGTTTTTCTCAAGTGAGATAACTTTCTCTTGGTAAACTCTTCAAGTCTTCATTAAATGCTGAAGAAGTGTTTGTCCTTCAATTGAGTGCCTATTGCCTGTCTCATTAACCTCATTAGAAAGGGTGTACTTTCTTTAATCTCATTTTTACTAATAAAGGTTGCTTATAATGCGCCTCTTAATTTTGGTAATTTTTCAAATTAAATATTTAATTTCATACTAATTAAATTTACAGTTTTATTCTTGTGAACGAATTGTGAAATTTTGCCTTCCAAGATAATATTGTGTAAATATTATCTAATGCATTATCCGATGGATATACAAATGTGGTAATAACTCCATTATAATTTTATTCAAATTTATTTACAGAGAGAGCTGATAAAGATTCGCACTCACCATATCACACTACATACACTTCTCGTTAAAAACTCCACTTTACCCTCATACAGGTCTCTCTTTATTTATTCAATTTTCCTTCCTTCTTTTCCTGTTCACAGCCACGTATCTTCTTTCTTCCCAACTTTCCATAGTCTAAGTTTCCATCTTTATACTTGCTAGTCGTTATTCTCCCCAACATCTCCTTTTCCAACATTATCTTTAGAGTCCTTCTCCTAGTTTTTCCGTTCTCGCCATTTATTCTTCTATACTTTCTCAGTTTCATAACGATCATCTACTCTCTACACCACCTCCCATTAATTATCCGCTTTCTAACATTTCCTTAGAAACACTCCGTGATTTCATGTTTTCGGATCTCTGCGTAACAGTCACAAGTTTTCTTTCCCTTAGCTTCCTCTATCTTCTAGAAGGACATCCTCATCCGCTCGTTCCTGGCCCTAAACCTCGCTAAAACATTTCTACTCTTTTTGTCTCTACCTTTTTGAGCATTGTCAGTAAACCAGGGCCTGCTATTTCCTTATATAAATCATTGTACTTAAAATGTCTAATGGTCTCGTAATACTGTTCTACTGCACGTATGTTTACAGAATAGTCTAGCATATTGTTTCTCTTGTTCATTTTTACTGAAAATTTTCTACGGTAGATCTTTCTTTTGTGCTGAAGAAATCGGTCCAATTTATTTCAAATAATTTGTGATTGTGTTTGTTTGAATTCAATATTTCCGCTTTTCTGTAGTATGAAATGCAAATTAACACGTAATACACAATTAGGTTTATTTTTGGCTTTTAGTGAATGAGATGGTGAGATGTTATTTGTGATGTTTTCTAAACCCCGTTTATTAATTACAATCAGTTTATTTTGCATTATATAATTCAATATTATTTGGTGTCTGATCTATTGTCCTCAACACCACGAATGCGCAAAATTTCAATAGAATAATAGTTTTAATTAGCAAGAGAATATTGAGGTGAGATGTATAGGGAAACATTATTTTTAATCATGTACGTACTGTATAGTCGTTTCGAGTTTGAAATAGACATACTGACGTGTTTGTATAAAAATTTCTCATATCATTTTGCTGAAGAACAGATTCGTACCGAAAAATATTTTGTGGAATTCTCGTTTTTCAAAGCCTTCAAAAGTTTAGTTTCTAAAGAAAAAAGAAAGAGAGAAAAACAAATAAAATTTTGACAAACTTTTAGAGTATAAACACGTGATGTAAATGGTATCATTACACGTGATGTAAATGGTAAATGGTTTCACAACATATCCATACACGTGAGTGTTCGACATAGTGGAGGATGTCAGATCTCTCGCGCTAAATTTATTTAGATCGGGGCACCAAGCGCGCTACCAACCAGCCCCTTGCGCCAGCTCTAGAGATCTCAAGAGGTGAGTCGCTCTGGGACGGATGATGTGCACGCTCTTAACTTATTAATTAAAACATTTTCAATTGATGGTTTAAGTGTTAAAATAGCACTATTATATTTCATGGACAGTAAATGCCTTTGGAACTAAGGAATCTTCTTTTTTGTCCACTAGCGTGACAGTCTTTTAATTCTGCACAGGGGCATACTGTGACAAACGTAGGATTACCTCGCTGTATAGAATTGCTAGTCGCCGTCCTGTATGATTTGCGTTCAAATCGCGCACGCCATGAGGGGAGAAGCGGCGTCGCAGGCCGAAGGGCGGGCACGGGCTTGCGTCCTTGGTCCTTGGTCCGCAGCACGCACCGGTGACTGCATTGAAGGCCCTCGCACTCGTAGCGATGACGATGTGTGTTTTTTCACTGGGTCAGGCCGACACTCGTCGAAATGCACGCCGAGGTAGGTTGCTCACCGTGACAAGTGCTCTTCGGACGTTTTGGCTTTCGTCCCAGAACGGAATAAATTCCGTTTGATGTCGTTACTTCACTCGATAATGACGTTCCAAAGTAATGCACCGGTTCCAGAGAGGATGGCGACCAGTAGAGGGAAATCTTTGTAGCTTTCAAATGATTTTAAAAAGTGTCTGAGGTCGATGAAGTTTTAAAAAGATGTGTATTTTCTCGATGAAATTCAAACAGCCACTCTCGATGGAATTCAAACAGCAGCTGCATCTCCACTACTCTGCCCTGTGAAACGGTCCCTCCGTGTGAGTGCCCTGTGGTCACGTGGTGTGTGCGTGTCACGAGGGCCGGAATGCCATATCACCACACTTTAATTTTACATGTTTTGCTTGATTGGCATTGCAACCTAGAGGTACTGAAGCAGCGAATACTTTCTCGTATTACTTCTAATTTTTGAAATTTACTAGAATTTAGAGAGTTCAAGGAATGTGAGATCGAAGCCATTGTTTAAACGACCGTTTCCTCTACCCATGTAAAATGTTTAAAAAATTTTGGAGGGTTTTTGTAAAAAATAAACTGCATTAACTTCAAGCAGAAATCACGCTAAAAATACTCGATTTTTCAAAAAATTGAAATATCTTAATTTTTAAAACAGATTGTAATAAAACTTGCGGTGCTCTAACCACGTGAACTTGCATTAGTAACGGTTACGTGAAATCATATTACCGTAATTTTTGTCGTACTAACACATATCAGATATCACGTCCTACCAATTGCGATAACTCATTACTAAACGCCGGAAATTTGACATAGACTCTTAATAATATAAAAAGCTTAATATCCCTTGTGGGGTTATTTTAGTACATTTTAATTTCGCATTTTTGCCTATTGTAGCTTCACTAGACTCGTATTTTACTCTTTTCTTCCTTTATTGTTATTACTTTTCTCGCTATACTACTATATTTTCTCGTCTTTGTAAGAAGAAAACTTATTGTAATCGTGCTTCGGAAAACGCGATTTTTTGCAGCAAAACTCTGAGCCCTGGTAACAAAAAAGTATAAATGGTGTCTAATATACATTAGTAAATTACTTCCTCTAATACGTTGTGTAGTCAGAATCCATATTTTATGGGCCCCTGATACCGAAACCTGATACTGACGCTAAAACGTAAAACGCATGTCTGTCTGTCCGCCTGTCTCTTCGTGTGTGGTCCACGTTAGCGCCTAAACCATTCAAACTCGTTTCCACAAAATTGATATTCTCCGATCGATCTGAAGAAACTTAAAGCCCTGAATTGAAACGAATATTTTGATTTTTGGGGGTCATTAAGTGAAGTCTTAACCACTTAAGAATTGTTCTCAAAATGGTTCTAAAATTTTTGCTTAAACTTTGTCATCGGATATTCTAAACAACTCTTAAAAATGGTGCATGTCTCATTTTCTTTGAAATCTCCGAATTTTAGATTTTCAAATCACTATTTAGGTATCACCGATCAACAGCTTGTAGATTCTGTGTACCCGTATAAGAAGTAATCTGCAATATATTGGAATAAGATTTCTCGACTATTTCGTTACCAGAGCCTCAATATATGAGTTTTTTGTCGGAAATTTTCATATTTCTGCCGCTACATTACAGTACTTTCTCTTTACTGCGTGAGTGGTTAGTAGTTGCCATAACTATTTTGGTTGTCTTAACCAAATGTGTTTACAATACTTGAAAATCATTCAAATGCAAAGTAAAATTGGTGTAATTTCTTACTCTAAATTGTGTATCAACTGTTGGATTTTGACAATAAGGACGCATCGATACTTTTGTTATTGACATCAGTTCAAAATGTTTCAATTGAAGTATTGAAACTCTTATGCTAAGTATCGGTGAAGTGGATTAACTTGGCACCCGTTTTGTGGATGACCTTGAAAGCTAATTCACTTATAAAGTTGTACAGAAACAATGTTTGTGGTAAGAATCAGCGAAACATTTCAGGAAATAGATGTCTATTCTAAGTGCACCAATCTAATATTTTATGATATCTAGGATGTTGATCTCTGACTGGAAAGACGAATAAGGTGAGGTTTATTGCTTCTAGCATCTGAATGAAGGGTGTGTGAAAAAACCTCGTGTTGCTTTTACAAAGCTCTGTCACAGGCGATTGATTCTCCTGTACGTTGTTGTACGTTGGGCAGGCATTGTGCGAATATGCTAGTGGAAATATATACCTATGAGGTGTGACTAATTAATTACTGAAATGTGCGTAACGTAATTACCATTAAACACTTTTGGTCGTACATTCAAATTGCATATTCCATTAGGTCAAACACATACATTGTGTTTGGTAGGGTCGCAGATTTTCTGAGTCTTAAAAGATTATCATATAAATGGCAAGCATGTTAGTTGCGTAGTTGGACAAGCAAAGAAGAGTAGTGCATTAACATCACATTTTGCCTGAAAATTGGTATCTGCATTTCAACAAGTTTTACGATGAACAGTCTACGAAAGTTAAAATATTTTTTTGAACTTTCGTGGACAATTTAAAACGTAGGGTAAAACACGAGAAGGCCAATGCAAAATGCCAATGCGAAAAGTAAGTAAATGCATCTGGAGGTGTGTGTGAGAGGAACCAGGGGGAAAGTTGCCTACGACCGCTTCGCTCAAAAGGGAGCATCTACCTGCAGAGGTTGCCAAATTATTAAACTAAATATTTTTTCTTTGACTTAACTTATTACGAGTCTTTCAAAACACCTGAAAACCATTGCTTCTATACTTCTAAAAGTATGGAAGTAATGGTTTGAATCGTGATGTATTGAAATGAGCCGTAGTCATCTCATTCTTGAATACATAAAAATATTTAAAAGGTTTCGTGACACAAGTGAACCAGAAAGGGAAACTAAAATTTGACATGAAAAAGATATAAAAGACGTAAACTGACTTTGAGATATATGTGTTTTTCATTATTATTAAAAACATTAATTAAATGTATGTTTTTACAGTAAAGAGTACAAGGAAAAAGGACGATAGGCATTAGCAAATTGGAGTGCTTGGTGTGGGTGACAAATGAAAAAGGTGTGTACAAATGATTAAAGAGAAATACATTAAAGTTTAATCTGCGGTAGACTGTAATGTATTGTATTGTCACGGACACAAAGAGGGAAAATGAAAGAAGTAGCACGAGGTAGCATGGACGAGATCTAAGTATCTCCGCCGTATGTTGACAATTTGTAACTTTAGTACTTCAACTGAAATTAAAGATATGAACTCAATAATAGAATGGTGGCACTACCATGATTAAATTGTAAATAAATAGTCAAGTAATACTAAACAATTATTATTATTATTATTATTATTATTATTATTAATATGCCTTTATTAATATGGCGATGCTCGGGCCATCAGGCCCGCTCTTCCGCCTAACCACATGTCACAAATATGCAGAGTAATGTAGTAAAAGTAATGTAGTATTAATGAAAGTACTTAAAAGTAATGTTATCTAAAAATTAAAATGTAATGTAATCTTCAAGTTGTAAGTAGTTAGTGGAAAGCAAACGTTACTTAAAGAAACTTACAGACAACATTAGAGGTTAAATGGATACAATGTTACAATAATAAGTTTGAAATATTTTTAAAATCAAGTCTGAGATTGAAAAAACAATTTGAATTAAATAAGATTATGTGCTTTACATACCTGCGCGCTACGCGGCACCTTGCTATTCACCCCGAGCGACTGTGGTCTATTAATACAGAAAGACACCATCACCCGCCGCTCGATCCTGGAGGAAAACCCGCTAGTCAGGGAAAAATCCACCAGGCAGACTGCGTCCTAATACAATGGAAACTAAACTAGCATGAAGTAACGGGTCTTTGGGATGGTATCCTCAGCTGCGGTCCATGCTGCAAAGGGTCGTTTTCTTGTTTAAAACCGCCTCTGCTCCTACGGATGAAAGTACAGTTTCGGCAGTATCAAACAGGTCGCAGGAAAGGAACATTTTTTTACAAAAGATACATTAATGTTATTCCCAAAACATATTAATCTTAACACTCCTAAGAAATAGTTTTTATTTGACCCGTAATCTGCGGTGATTTAAATTGCAAAATGATTTTTTTTTACTTTGTAAGAAAATCATGCAGGTGCTTCTTAAAAGATGTTAATGAAGAGGAGTTTTTAATATTGGATAGGCAATTTATTCCATTAACCCGGGCTAACAGTAATTGCGAACGATTTTATTGTAGTATTTGTTTTGGCCTTTTTGGAATCAGAGTAACGGGGATTTCTGAAATCTAGATGATTTAAGATGTACAATATAATTTGTTAAGTATGTCGGGGAACCATTTTTAAGCATCTTAATAAAAGACAAAGGCTGTGATACAAATGCCTATCCTTAGTGTTAATATTTCGTACTGTAAACTCCAGAGATGTGATCGTATTTCTTATGTATAATGAAACGAATACAGGAAATTTGAGCCTCGTAGAGTTTTGAGCGAGTGAATCTTTAAAATTGTTATACACAATATCGCCCGTAGTCGAAATGAGGACACAGCAGGTTTTTTCCAACATTACTTTCGTATTAGCTAGGGAGACCTTTTTTCGATATATCTAGGATTGCAAAGAAGCATTAACTTTGCGGACAGACATTTCGGAACCTAATATTTCCAACTTAGATGATATCAAGTATTAAGCCCAACTTTTGACTTGCGTAATGACGAGGTCCTACAATATTATCTATAAGCGACATCAGGAACATATGAACCTTCTTTTTCTTATGCATTTGAGAAGAGCCAATTAATGATGGTTTGTGATTTTGTAAGGATTTCAATTGAGTTCCTTCTCTTCTTGACCCATTTGACTACAGTGAAGAGTTTCATTATTTAATTTATTTTATTAACATTTCTAACTGTGATGGTTTCCGGAGATAATATACTTTGCAGGTCATCCGCGTACATATGATTGACTTCCAGTTCTTGATAAGTTCGCTTGATAGGTCATTCATGTAAATTAAGAAGAACAGTGGCCCAATCACGGAATCCCTGAGGTACTACTCGTTGGAGAGGTTTTGGGATTGGAGTGCAGATCGTCATACTACCATTTGTTGCTATTGTTAGAGATAGCTTGCAATCCAAGAGATGGTGGAAATCAGAAAAACTTAGATTTTTGCACTTCGATATTAGGATGTAATCTACAGAGTCAAATGCTTTACTAAAATCTAAAAGAGTAATACAGTACGTAGGCCATCATCTAGCGCAATTCGGTTTTCAAAAAATTCAAAATTTACAAAGATTTGCGCGCAAATTATGTAATAGCTCGGATAACTTATATGTTATTGAATATTGATTTGTGTTAAAATGTGATTTGTAAATTTGTAATGTTTGAAAACTTGTTAGAGTATTTTATTAATATGTTATTTCACATAGGCTTTCCAAAGCAGCCGAGAAAACTGGGCTGCACTCGCAATAGGTAATTGTTTTGCGTGCAAAGGATTTTTTACAAATGTTAATTGTAATCTTAATGTGATAGTATCGATGGCTTTTTACATTATTACACGTACGTATATTTGGAGTATATTTTAGTATCTAAAGAAAGTTATTGTTTTGCTGGAGAAAAAGTTTTCGATACTTCAAACGAAATAACACGTTTTAGAGAGCCTGATACCAACACGTGTTTTTTAAACGTCCTTGCGGTGTGTCTGTGAGCACACTTGCATCCTACTCCATTCCTGCATGTCTTATTTCCATGGCACAAATAGGAAAAAGGTTAGAAATCTCAAAGACACTCTAGTGAAAGGATACTGAAGTAAAGAAACCACAAAAACTAGGTAAAAAACTCAATTTTCAACTGGTAAAATGTCTCCTGGAAATTAAAATAATGGATTAAATTTATTTTTAACTTCAGAATAAAAATGTAACACATATAAAAAAATATTTAAAAATATTAGAACCTGTCACAGTACTTTTTGTCAAGATGATAGTCACAATTCCTTTTTTTAACCCGCCAATAAGTGAGTGTAATCATTTGAAAAACCACCTCCGTACTTGAAAGGCCGTCATTTTCTGCTAGATACCTATCATCTGCAATAACTCTCCCAAAGATCCATTCTTATATACTGTGACGTACCTGGGAAGCGGTAACTTTCACGACAAATAAATTATGCAAGGGACAGGTACAATTTTCGTGAATGGGTCTACAGGAATTTTGGCGTAGCATAGGAAGATAATCGTTATAAATTCTTTTGCAACATCTAAAATTTTAATGATCAGAGAACACACTTTACAATTAGTATTTACAAATGCGCAATGCGCAGGGCCTTGAAACAAGCGCACGGTCAAGCTACATTGAATGTTTAAGAACCATCTGCTTCCCTCTGGAGGCGAGGGGGCCGTCGTGGCAACGGCCGACGGTGCCTTCGGCAATCTTCGTTCGCCCCGAAGTCCGCCGGGAATTCGCGCCTCCTCGGCGACCAACTCCTCTGTCCAAACGTAACGGCCGATGATTCGCAGGGTCCACTCCAGCCGGTGTGAACAATATTTCACGGGTATTGGAACGCACGACCCGCGTGATTGATGTAGTCGCTGTTCTGTCTTTTCAGCGACCTTCCTCCAATCTTTGCGGCGGAATGTCCGTACAGTTGGCCCACTGTTATATATAACAGGGCGGGATATGACCGAGCCCACCGGCCACCACGATTTCCTGTCTTATTGGTTTTTATCAAACGTTCTGGTGCGCAATTTTTAAACTTTTCACTAATCATCTGATTGTTTAATCCTTATCAACCTGGTCCTACACTCAAACGGCCACACTCAGTCTGAAATTGCACTTAAACAACGCAATAAATCTCTTGGACGCAGCACTGCCCGTCCGTGCTTCACTCGAGGCCCTTCTCGCGCACCACTAACCGTCGCTCGCCTCGACCGTTTTTCGCCCCCGATTTGACCGTTGGTAGTGGCGGCGGGCGGCGTTACTGCGCTGATCAACTCCAGGACTTTATTTTAATTTATAATTGGTGATCAATTTTAATTGTTCTGATTACAGAAACGTTCTTCGTTTTAATACCTTCACATGAGTAATTTCTACCCATTTTATAATTTCGATGATTTTCTTCCATTAAATCCAGAAATACATATGCAGAAGGAGACAAAATTGGGAAACCAAATTTCCTTGGTAATTCCAATTTTACCGACATCCGTTTCTCTTAACTGCATTAAAATTCATTCAAAGAAATCTTCTGCATTTTTAAATACTTCTGTTCGGAGTTTACAATACGTGAGAATTTTTTAATACTATTAATAGATTTTGCTTTATTTTGATTGATGTTGTCTGTATTTCTAAGTAATGTCTGAAACATTAGTGGAAAGAAAGTCACAATTTTACCATTGTTACCCATCGTAATTGAAAATTCGATGTGTCGATTTGATGTGACGATTCGATGTGTCATTCGTGTTCGAAAATGTCGAAATCTAATACTGCGACAATACCACATATTTTCTCGTATAATTTCTAAAAGCTCTGCAATATTATATTACATTAACCTGCGTTTCCAACTAGCATTTTTTTCTCCGCGCCGAGATACGAACTCCTGTCTATAGAGTTAATTCGCAATGTGCCTCATTGTTACACCACTCTCGGCTGTACTCACTTTTGCAAAAGCTTAAAAACTAACGGACTCTCACATTATTTCTAATTTATGCAAGTTTTCAGCGAAAATGTGACCTACCCTATCTTTAAGCATTTTTTGCTATGATTGTAAAAATATCGAGACAAATTTGGAGGCGATTTTGATAAAATATTTAATTAATTGTATTAACTTCAAGCTGAAATTCGGAGAAAATTGCTCCTCTTTTTCCAAATAATTGTGCTTGCCTTATTTAAAGATCTTAGTTGTTAGAACAGTTTGCATGAATGACAAAAATCTCGGTCTCTAAAGTAGTATTTTTCCAAGTTTTTGGTCAATTTTTTGGCCAATTTTCCAGGTAATTTTTTGGCAATTTTAAAAAATTCAGGTTGTTTGGCGAAATGGGACCAGCATTATTTTTTACAATCTTTGATATATACAAGGAGAAAATTTTAAGATAATTTATGGTTCAATTTAAAGAAAATAATTCGTTAAATTTTGTTCTCTTTTACGCAATAACTACTAATATTTTCCAAAATGTCTACATTACGTCGTTTTAAAGTCTGTATTTGAACAAAGGGATTTGCGAACTGACGGACTGCGCACTGACGGACTGCGCACTGACGGACTGCAGACTGACGCACTAATGCACTGTCGGTCTCAAGAATTGACGGACTGTCTGACTGGCTGAATGACAGACTGATGGACGACCGGCCGGCCAGCAGTCAATGTTTTGGAATCATGAAGACAAAAAACGTGGATTCTGACTACGTGTTAAGGTAAGTAACATGCTACATATGAGATGAAATTTATCCACTTGTCGTTACCGTGGTCCGGCAATTAGATCAATCACCAATTTTGCAGGCACAATTGCATTAATTTCTCATTTCTATATACATAGTGAGGTGAAGTAAAACGCACAAATGAAGCGTTCAGTAAGAGGTGGGATCACTAAATCAACATCTGAAAACTAATTATTTACAAAGACATCTCAGACTGTAAGTTCAAAAATTTTATATTTCCATAAACCATTGTCTTGCAATAGCAGCTTTGATTTATGGTTTTGAGTACCTTCTGTTTCAACCAGGTGGTTTCTGATGGTATCAGTTTAATTAATCAGAAACTATGGAGTAAACGCCAGGACAGCTAGATTTGAAAGGGTGGACTGTTACTTTGTGCGCGTGATATGGAGTTCTGCTCCGAGCCCCTTTTCCAGTGCGGGAAGTAGGCTTCGTCCTCAGTATTATTATTTGACCTCGGAAGCCAGAACTGCGTTTTCTTGAAAGCAGAAAATGGTATTATATTGTAGGTGATTCTGATGTGAAAGAAACTGCTTTATACATATTTTTGTGGTAAAATTGTACACCAAATATTACTCAGTGCAAATACCTACACTGATATTTCACGAAGTTTGTCTTGAAATCGAAGAGGTGAACAAAAGAACGCAATCTGAAAGATCGCATGTCAACAGCTCAGCAGATGTAAGACGTGATCGATTTACAAATGTATCAGCCCCGTCACAATAACATTACAGGTGAAAAGGTGGATTGACGTCGCATCTACAATAATATAGCCTCTCGATTGAAGAAAACGATTGATTACTCCGCCTGGTTCCTTCTCGAGCGGTCCCTTATTCCGCGAGCGATTTTTATTTCTTTGATATAAAATTATTTCATTCTTGCTCTTTAAAATGCAATTAAATTTTTTGGTTTACGAACGAAGTTGAGATATTGTTATTTTCTAAATACATGCATCGAATATGGGCTTGGTTCGATGGTCTGTCTTTCAAAATATGGTGTTCGATTTGTGTATTGTCTTGATAATGATGACTCTAAAGGTATGGGCGAATTGAAACTATATTGTACAGAAATTACTGTACACAAATTTGAATGCATAAGCAATATTAGCGGATGAAGGCGAGATTGAGAAAATTAAAACAATCAGTTGGTACTACAAAACTAAGTGATGGGGAAACGATGGGGGAACAGGTTCATTCATTGATATAATAATCGACAGGTTGCCAAAACGTTATGATTATGTCATAAGACAAAAAAATGTCTCTGCTGAAGACAAATAGATCAGTGTAGTCTCTTCTCTTGCACGTGGCATATGAAAATTCACCCATAGCACATTTTTGTCGAATCCATGCGCGCAGAAATGTTGTTACATGTTATTGTAACTTTTTGTGCAAATACATTATTGTATTGTTAACCTGAATCAATAGAGCATTTTTTGTTATGAAAATTTAAAAAGCCATTTCCCGTAAGTTTCATATTTTCATACATATTTTCCAAAAATATGGATGGTACGTATACCAAACTTTCAGAGCTTATTACCAGTGGTTCAGTTTTAACTTTAACCCGGGTGTTTAACAAACACTCTACTTTTTCGACAGCTACGAAAGTGTTTTTTTTAATTTAAGAGAAAAAATTGTTTAAAATTTAAAAAAATATTACATAAAATCTATTCTAAATATTAAAATTTTCCTAAGTTAAAAAGATAAAAAAGACTCAATATACATGCTGAGAACATATCAAAGCTCTATCTTTATTAGGATCTGAAAAAAAGTACATCCAAAATCCTCATTTTAACATGAGCAGTATAGGCACATCCGAATCCCCTTAAATTACCTTAGTTCATAATGTAAGAACACAAGATATTGTGTACAAGTAAGTTGTCTAGAACAACAGCCACAAAAATCACAAACATGATATGAATAATGCATATACAGTTGAACGCAAGCTAACCAAGGACAGTTTAGAGTTAGACGCTACCCTTACCCTCACTAACTCGATTTCCTACTGCCGACGATTGCAGTGATTCAGTAGTGAGTACAACCAATGAATTTGTGTGATTCTGGCGATAGATCCGGAAAGAAACATCCAATGGCAAATAAAACCGCCGAACAATGTTTGTAGTCGATATAATACCACAAAAAATATATGTATTAATAAATTAAAATACGAAACACATCAATTCAAGTTCAGTGGTCTTCAAAATGATTATTTGCGTTTTTTCTGATCTCTTCTTTGAAGAAAAGTTTCTATCAGCTCAGAGTTATGCCACCCGGAAATTGCTTTTCGCTTTCACTGCCCTGCTCGTGACAGCTACGTTTTCGCGCTTCAAAACACTCTGTTTTCATTTCTAGTCTGTCAGGTGGCATAAGCAAGTACTTTAAATTCATTTTGTTGTCTTCCCTAGCGGCATGTTGAAAGGTCCAGTCGTATGTGACATGCAACATGAGCATCTGTATACCTTTATAACTAGCTATGTTTTATTGAAAACTTAAAATTGTATTCATCAATATTAGTACGGCATGATTTATAGTTAATTTAGTTGTGGATACATTATTGAAGTTTCTGTACTCTCCAGTTGTTTCAAATCAATAGAAAACCGACAGAAGCGGATTGAAACATTATTTAAGTTTCTGTGTAGGAGAATGCTAGAGTTTGGAGGATATATCTAAAGAATAAGTGCACTGTTCCCTAGTATCTGTATTATTCCATCAATTTCAGATGTGTTCTGGATTTACATCTTCACAACATTTACTTTACATACCTTACATCCTTAGAGTTGCCTGCTATTTTCTGTCGCTTTCTATTAGTGGGTGATGACATATTTACGAATCTCTTTTCTGTCATGGCCTTCAAAGACTCCCACTCACGTTGTGAGTGTATAGTTGGTAGGTCAGATCCTGAAATGGCATGCTCGTACCTTCTCATTTCTCGACTTAGAACGTACGTAATAAAAAAGAAATAATTGTCGTACTGCTGCAAGAATCAGTGATTTTTCGACATAAAAACTCGTATTGTGGATCCTTGGTATGGTAAAAGTTGATATATCTTGATCCTATAGATAGTAAATTACTTCCTACAACACATTATATAGTTAGGGCTTGAGCTTTTAGGTAAATACATATTTTCTCCCTTAATCTTAATCTCTGGCAGTTTAGTAGAAATTCAATTAGCGCGCCACAGTTTTCATATACCAAATATCATATCATCTAATTATAAATATTTTGATTAAGTTGCGTAAAAATAAATATTTTCATCGAAAAAATATTACATATTTTGTTACATTTCATACGAATGAATAATTTGAGAAGTTTAATACTCTAAAGTTTGGGGTATATGGTGAAAGCCGTGCCAATTCGGAATGCAGTGGTTGGTCACACATCATGTGTTACAGTGGGACTTCCCCAATTGCGTGGAGTGGCTCCGATTCACGACCAGACTGGGAAGTCAAAACGTCTGAGGGCCATTTCTACCACAACTTTGGTTAGTGGTTAGTGGTTAATATTTTCATCGTTTTAACACATCTTTTCCACTTTTTAAGCACATAAAAAGTAAATATTTTTCAGCACCTAAAAGTCCGAGCCCTAGTCATAATCTAAATTTTCTGAGTCCTTGATATTGAACAGTTGTTACAAAGTGTGTTCTGTCCTTCCCCCGTCTGAGCAAACACCAGCGACTAACACGTCTAAATTTGATATTCCCCGATAGACGTAGACGAATTCAAGACCTTGCAAGTTTGAAATGGATATTTTAAATTTGGAGGTACTTGAATCCTCCTACCGTCCATCGTCCTTCCTGCCATCCTTCCTACCGTGCTTCCTACCGTCCTGCCTACCGT